>JBBPSU010000560.1:0-11115 GCA_038093755.1 Tylopilus microsporus | reverse complement strand
CGAAGAATTCGCGATCCGGCGACGAAAGGCTTCTCCTAATCGGCTAGCATCTCCATCCGTGCCAATCAGATCAGAGTCGCTGACTGTGGAGTATGTGATATGTCAATTGAGCAATTTTACGCACGACACGCTCTGTATCGCTTGTGGTCATCATACATGGCAACCTAGCGTTATTGATCGTGCGCCAGACTCTCTGGCGCCGGGTTAATAACGCTAGGTGATGCTTGTTCTGTGAAATGAGATTGAGGGTTTTTGTGTTGCGCATATCTGTATGTGGCAGATTTGCGCACATGTGTAGTTATTTTCTAGCAATATGTAGCAGTAACCCTGGGGTGGTTACAAAACAGGGTATAATCGGATGGGTGGTCGACGGCAGTAGACGTGCGCGGATGATGGGCATGGCAGCAGACATCTCGTGAGTGGAAGCACGTGCTACTTATTTTCTCCGCAGTGCTTTCTGACATATCTCCATTCTCGATGCGCTACTTGGACATGAACTAAAGCGTGGTGCAGTGATCGTTGCTTGGGGGAAAGTGCTGAAAACATCCAGCGATTACGAATTGCTGTAGGGTTTTCTTTAGTGTGCCGTCCTCCATTAACCAGGCTTACCGGGCTACCTAGGTGCTGGAAAGCTTGACCATTCTGGCGTACGATCGTCCAACTTGAAGTTGGTGTAGAAGGGAGTGGCATGGCGACAACCCACTGGCGCGTCGTGGTAACTCTACCGTATTACTAATCGCTATGTGGATGAAGTACTTTCGCTCGTACAAATACGAGCAAGAATTACTACAGTTGGGTGATAGAAGGATGGGTGGCATCTGAGCATGCCTGGAAGTTTGTGATGATTCTCGTTCCTGTCTCCCCCCTACTACTTTTTCTTTTCTTGTTCCACCTTATGATTTGCAATAATATATACAAGATCTAGCTCTTGGCGATACATGATCGACAAACTCACTTCATGTCCACACCCTGAAGTAACATGGAGATCCCGAATGTCAACTCAGCCTCCACACAGCTCTCTCCCACCCACACTCGACTGACCAACGTGAATTCTCGGTAATCCACCTTGTCAAACAAGCGGGGGGAGAGGGGGATATACGCGACTTTGTACCATCCCCACGCGTTGTCGTCCTCTCGGGTCTTGCACCACACTCGGTCCATGTGTACACCAGCGTCGAGGCTCACGGTGGGAAGCTTACCAGGGGTCATGCGACCGGGAGTAGCACCTGTGTAGGTTGCCTGCAGGACTGGCGATCGGATATAGTGCGAACCAGCAGGTCGCGTGTTGCAGTCCAGCTCGACCTTGCAAATGCTTGGTAGGGAGACACTGCTGTACGGTTGCACTGCACATTGCAGGAAGAGCCGACATTTGAACACGTGGTGTTCACTGTAGAGAGTTAGCATCACGCCTCACGTCAGTAGGCTACAAGTTGTGGTGCAAAAGAAGACCACTGACGCTTGTAGTCCGTCCCAGATAGTGATCTCCGTCGCGGATGACTGGATATTGAGTTTTAGGCTTTTGATATCAGCCCTGGACGTTGAAGATCGGTGACCGCCTTGATCTTTCCCCGAGATGTGTGCTGCTGGTAGAAGGGTCTTGGTTGGCAAACTGCAATCTTGCCCGGATTCTTCTTCTTTGCATAGCTGTACGTCGAGGAGGGATTGGGATTCGTCACCCGAGATAGTCAATGGCGCATCAAGTTCATCTTTGGACGGAACGCCGCTGTGGAGCCTATCGGCGATAGCCAGAACGCTTGCCTCTTCTGATCTACGTGGCGAGTCTCGCAGCGGAGGGGTGCGTCTCCGTCCACGTTTCACTTCCTTGCCTTCCAGAGATGATTTTGAATCAGATGCCACCTGGAGTGTGTTTTTCGGGACGTCTTGCGTTGTTGAACCTTTGTTTGTAGACTTCGGTCTTAGGTTTTCAGCTATCTCCTCGATGCGTCGGCGAATTCCTTTACGCTTCGGAGGACAGACAGAGTCGAGGGATGCATAGGACGTAGTCCTGCGCAGTGCGAGAGACTGATCCGGAAGTGGTGTCGTCGGACGAGGTTCAGGTGATATATCCCCGTTGTGAGATCTAAGGATGTTCATATCGTGGAAGAAGAGTTCGCGGAGAGTGATGGGATCAGAGAGCCAGGGGACACTGGGCTGCCCGTCCAGCTTTTATGGGCCTATCGTCCCATTGTTACGGCGGACCACAGCGGCGGTGCTGACACGCTTTGATGTCAAAGGGTGGAACCAAGCGGAAAACGTTAAACAAAGGCGTATCGGACTGCCGACGGGACAGTGGCATCATGGTCTAAGTCATCAATGGAACGGATGGAGCATGGACCGTACCTCCTAGCGATCATGATGGACCAAGCTCAGCGGAAGCTTATCCGTCGAATCAAATTAGCTTTGACCAACAAGTTGTGTACGTGTGACACCTCGCGCCTTCAGATCAATCACGCTATATATCATGTCACTGGCTGATCCAGAATTTCTAGATTCATCTCCACTGTGTACCGTGACTATGATGGTACCACCACAGTGTCCCACCCCTGTCATGGCTGTGATCAGCAATACCTTGTTCGCGTGTACGAAACGACCATCTGACCGACCTTGCATCACAAATGGCTCGAAATACTTGGAGGAGCACATGCCAGTTGCCGCAGTGAGTCGAATTTGCACATGTTTGGTCAATCTTGCTGGATTGCCGAGAGTTCTTTCTTTTCTTGGTTGCAAGATGGTACATATGCTGGCTGTCCGAGCGGGGCTGCGATACGAGTCATCAGCGCTAGCCCTCGTGCAACGATCCATGTCTACCAAAGCTTAAGCCTACGTCGTCCCGCTCGATCCCAAGAACCCCGGCCAGTGCGTAGCCCCGCACGTCAACCCCGTTGCCTTGTGGCAGACGGTTCCACCCACAGAGAAGCCCGCGAAGGTGGGCACGTCCCACCTCTTCTACGGCGTCGGCGGTGGAAAAGACGTCACCACCCTCGTCTCTCCGGGTGATGCGTTCGAGTCCAAAAAAGGCGATGCCCGTCGCGAGGTCGTTCGAGGCGTGAAAGGCATCAAGGCTCTCGGAGAAGGCATTTCAGAGGCGATTATCGACAGTTCTGCTGATCCTCATGCTGCGGGTGAGATTTTCTTGTATGCCGTATGCTGGATTCATCTCATACCGAAATAGCTGTCGCTGCCCACTTGGCTTTGTATGACTTCACGCTGAAGACGTCTCCACCCTCGGCGTTCGATCCTCGCAAGAAGGAACCTGCTCCTGAGAAACCAAGGCTTACACCCATTGTTCAGTCGGTCGATTGGGATCGCGGTGTGATTTACGCTAACGCTCAGAACTTGGCTCGCACTGTAAGTTGACGGCTTTCGGCATTTTAATCGCACTTACATGATCCTCCCAGCTCATGGAATTACCTGCGAACATCATGACACCCACCGTAAGCACTATTATGTTGACCGAAGCTCATTGTAACAATGTTTGTAGGAATCCACTAAAAGGGCTCGGGAAGCGTTCAAAGGCATCGCAAATGTCGAGGTCATCGTCCACGACGAAGGTATGAGGTTTACACCGCCATTCGTTCAAAATTAATAGTTCACTAGCCTGGACCGCCGAAAAGGGAATGGTAGGGTTTGCCAGACCTTCCGTGAATAACTTTTGCTTATATCCATATAGCGAACATTCCTATCTGTGACCAAGGGTACCGACGAACCTGCGAAGTTCCTAGAAATGTACACCTTCCTCTCTTTATTCGAACCATACATCTGACCTGTTCCAGACACTACAAAGGGGCTCCTAATGCCAATGACAGGCCGATCGCCCTCGTTGGCAAGGGTATCACGTTCGACTCTGGAGGAATCAGTCTCAAGCCTAGTGCAGTACGTCATTGTGACCAATCACCTGTTCAATCATGATGCATCATCTACTCAGGGCATGAAGGAGATGCGTGCTGACATGGGTAAGATATCAGGACAATATTGATAATAGAACTTAGCAAACTCCATGATAGGTGGTGCCGCCGCCGTTGTCGCATCCACGCTTGCTATCGCGCAGCTCAAACTCCCGTATGTTCTCTGGTGTAGGTTGAACTTGCTTGAATGAACAATTCGTCCTAGGATCAACGTGGTCACGTTTACTCCACTTTGCGAGAACTTGCCAGGTCCAAGTGCGAATAAGCCAGGAGATATGTAAGTGCCTAACATTCCGTTTTGACGTATACCACCGATTGATATGGCCCCACTGTCTCTTAGAGTTTATTCTATGAATGGCAAATCCGTCGAGATTGACAACACTGATGCCGAAGGCAGATTGATCCTCGCGGGTGAGACTTTGTGTTCATGAATTATTAGTTCGTCGACGCCTGATTCATCCACTCAAGATGCACTTTATTATGCATCATCGGAGTTCAATCCACACACTGTTATTGATGTCGCAACCTTGACTGGGTAGGTTCGAGTTCCACACTGGGCTAATTGAGAAGCCAATCATCTTTGACAGAGCCATGATGATTGCAGTTGGCGACTTATACACTGGTGTATTCTCTGTACGAAACTATCTGTCGTGTGGAGCGCTAACAACGAACTGACTGGCGTTTCAGACGTCGGATGAACTCTGGCAAAAACTCCATGCTGCTGGTGAATCAGAATATGACCGCTTCTGGCGCATGCCACTCGACGATGACTATGCCCATCAAATCAATTCCTCTAACGCTGACCTTTGCAACGTTCGTGGTTTTCATACACTCACCGCTATGCCGTTCCATCTAACATTATCTGCAACTTTCAAGATGGGTGGCAAGCTCGCCGGGTCATGCACGGCAGCGCTCTTCCTCAAAGCGTTCGTTGACGGTATTGAGGCAAAGCAAGGCCAAGCTCAGCCTGCTGTTCAATGGGCACATCTCGACATTGCAGGCGCAATGGACGTACGTGGCAATTTCGATCTTACCTTATTCAAGCCAAACTTCTGATGTGTTTGAATGGTTGGCAGTATAACCGAGCCCTCCCGTACCAAGAAAAGGGCATGACAGGGCGCCCCGTTCGGTAAGTTTTTGTGTTGTTTTCGCTGCTGTAAAAGATTACTGATAGATCGTGCTCACCTAGGGCGTTGGTCGAGTATGCGAGGCGATTGTCGGGCCAAGCGTGAACGTACTCGTGCTAATGAAGTAAATACGGATCTATGGATGTCTACTTGGTGTACAATGTAATCGGGTGCTGAGGAGCTTTTGGCGGGTGACTCAGCGAGGCAAGTTATCACACACCTCTGAATCGCGCTACTTCAAGGAGAAGTTGTATGTGCCAAATCGTCCGAGACGAGCGAGGGAATACTTTTTCTAAATTTAGTCTCAACCTTGCGATTCGCTCACAACCAACATCATTCATACTTACTACTGCCACTAGATCTGGAACCCTCACGATCCATGCCAGCGACAAAGCAATGAAGGCTCGAAGCTGGTGTCATTCGGACTCATTCCTGGGAAAAGGCAGTGGTCTCTGACGGACGTACCGAACTCGAATATAGCTATGATACAGGGACATCATGTTGCCCCTTCGTGGGCCCACCAGTCCCACTGTCGCAGCAGTTGTCACCCTGAAACCCAGACTGGCGGTAAGTACGAACGGCAATGCATAATGATTGAGGACGGCTGCCAACTCGTCTTCGAGCGCATATGCATGAAACTGTAATATTGCAGTTCCTGTTTCCACGACAACAACTCATTTGAACCGCACACAAGCACGTTTAAAAACCAACACGCAAGAACTCCGAAGCAACAATAGACCACCAGGTCCACCACTTACACGATACGTACGTCTCGAGATCTAGTGCCTAGCGCAAGATGAAAACACACCTCGGTTCGCAATGCGCTAGTCACGGATGCACATCGCCGAACGCCCGACACTACAGGCTTAGAGGCCTCAGGATTCAGAGAAGGAAAAAAGAATGTGGGTGTTTCGTACCCCAACACGCATGAACTAAAGTGACTTCTCGACCCTTGAAGACCGCAGTAAGGGTGTTAGCCAGGCGATTCGGTGCGTTCTTGTTGGTAGTTACCTTGACTGAAGGAAGAATGACAAAACCTACAAATCTTTGCTTTTTCAGTTGACTTATCTGAATAGGCTCCTACTGAAGCAGGACCTCGACGTGTTCAATCGGGATGCCATGGCCAGGAATGTGATAAATCATAAGTATTGTCATGGTATTGGGCACTTCCCCGCTCCCGAATTATGCCATGCACGTGTGCAGCCTCAAATCAGAGATGAGTTGGTCCATCGGTAGAGCGGACTGGACAGTTGTTACTTATGTGGCCTGACACCAACAGGTGTGCTTCGTCGCCTAAGCTGGCGACCACGGTGCGTGTCACTTGCCACCTCAGTAAGTAAGTGCACTAACATCTTCTCCTGTTCCATGATTAGCGAGCTAGCGGTTTGTGGCCACGATGTTCAAGTCGTGGCGCCGTGATGTGCGGCAGTGTCCCGCTGTCAATGGGGGTTTTTGAGACTGTAAAGATCTACCTCTAACCATGCATATATCAACCCCAGTGACTATTGTGTGACTCATCCACACTTCACGCATCCCCTCAAGCATCATGGCTGTTGCGACAAAAGTTGCTCTCATCACCGGATCAGCCCAGGGTATTGGGCGTATTATTGCACTTCGTCTCGCCTGGGATGGGTTCGATATTGCTCTGAACGACGTCCCGTCCAAAAGTGATCTGCTACGCGTTGTTGCGGAAGACATTGAAAAGATAGGAAGAAGGACCTACTTGGTTCCTGCAGACGTCTCAGTCGAGCAGGAGGTCAAGGAAATGGTACGAGACGCATCCGAGAAGCTTGGAGGTCTCGATGTTGTGAGCAAACCGATATTGCGTTACGCGCGGACATGTTCTAAGCGTTCTTTCGTAGCTGGTAGCAAACGCGGGTATTGGCGCGCTATCGCCTCTCGTCTCCAGTAAGACATTCTTGCGACCTTTCCGAGTTCTCTCTGTGTTGACTCCGAGACAATGGTGTTTTATAGCCGGGTTAGAAGATTGGGAGCGCGTCATTGCCACCAACCTACGCGGCCCCTTCCTATGTTACAAGTATGCAGCACAACAGATGATTAAACAAGGTCGCGGAGGGCGAATTATCGGCGCGAGCTCCATCCTCGGTAAGGTGAGGGCACACTTGTCCGCCCCGTATAGCTCCAGCAAGTTCGCAGTGAGGGGGTTAACACAAACTGCATGTAAGAGCCGTGCCTTTTGCTCTTGCTCGAAGAGGATTTCTGATCATGTTAGCATTGGAGCTGGGCAAGTACAACATTACCGTGAATTGCTACGCTCCCGGTCTCATCAACACGTCGATGCGTACGTATCACTACCTTTGACTCTGAGGCGAGACTCAGTGCTTGCAGTCCAGAACGTAGTCAAAAATGTCGCGGAGGCTGATATGGAAATGCTCAACTCAGCTTTGACCGTAATTACAATTGATCTCTCGTTTTCTGCTTGTCACTCATGAACGCCGCCTGCCGTATTAGCGTCCGGACATGAAAGCGCTCAAGCAAGCGGGTCAACCGGAGGATATTGCTAGCATCGTCAGCTACCTCGCTTCGAAGGAAGCCCACTTTATAACCGGTTAGTCTTCCTACTGGTATATCGTGTTCTCGGGTTCAGTCGCTTACCTTTCGGATCCCACCAGGACAGTGTGTGAGTTTCATTCCTTGATCAACGAAATACTAATGGGGATACACTAAATGAATTCGACTTAGATTACTGTGGATGGAGGAGTCGTTCTCTCTTGAAGTGGGATTGGGAAACAAGGGTTTGAGGTGACTTTTGGTTTATCTTGATTTATCGTCTGTTGCTCTGCATGCATGCTGTGGACACGATACCATTGATATTGGAAGAGACCGGGACGCTGACCCAACTTCATCACTTCCCTCAAGGACGGCTGACTCAGGGTATGACCACACCAGTGGCATGATCGAACACTGATGCGACGAGACCATCAGAGGTACCGACTGCAGTGACTGTTGCCCTGCGGGCGGAATTCCATGTTTCGTATCACCAGAACAGTCACGAGCACGGTTGTCTTTCCAGTCAGGATCGCCCGGCACGAGACAGCAATGATAACAACCACCAGGGCCCAGGGAGTGGATAGTCCAGACTCCATAGATGACAACGGTGCTGAAAGCAGCGGCTTCGCGACATCGGAAACCTGAGGTGACCGCACAGAAACTCGAGAAGAGCTAGGTTTGACACGTCCCTCTGCAACAAGTCGTGGACACAAGGTTGATGAGCGCATCAACCTTGGTGGTCTCGTGAGCAAGGTAAAATACAGGCAAGTACATAATTTGCTCTCGATTGGGTTAAAATTATCTACTGCCGTATCATATGCACTAATTTATTCGTCGGGGTCGCACCAAAGCTTGATAAAAATAGCATCCCGAAGTCGTAGCATAACTTAGGTAAGTATCACTAACAGACAGCCAATGGGAGGGATTGCGCGGCAGAGTTACGGAAGCGAAGGAATGTGATTTCAAGTTTTTGACCATTTGTCACTTTCAGCTCCATTCAACCGAACTGGGGCGTGCCGAAGCCAGTACGTATACTACTTATATTTCGCGAAGGAAATTCGCTAAGCCTTGAACCCGCGTCCATGAGCTTTCCGCTATCAGCCCCTCCAGTGAGCTTGGAAAGTGTCGCCTGCGGCGTCGCAGGTACTGTTGCTGCCATCTATGTCATTGCAAAGCTGGCTAGGCCATCCAAGGTGTGCATAGTCCGTCGAAACATTCATTTTTTTTGGTTGATTTTCGTTTGCAGCTTGACGCAATCCCCACAGTCGGGTCAAGCACCTGGCTCGGCTCCTGGGTTGCAGGCTCCAGATTTCTGACAAACGGTGTAGACATCATACAAGAGGGATACGAGAAAGCAAGTCTACCCGTGTTCTCCTTCACGCATGCTAATATGATGTTGTAGCATAAGCCGGCTGCGTTCAAGGTGCGAGACAAGTACGACTGGTTGGTCGTCATCAGCAATCGCGAGCACATTGAGGAGGTACGGAAAGCGCCAGACGATGAGCTCTCTCATGTAGCAGCTGTAGTGGAGGTGAGCAATTGCTTTGTTTTTCTTGGTCCGTCGCGTGTTGAACCCCTACTGCAGCGGTTCAGCGCTCCTTACACGTTGGGGTCTGAGTTCTTTGATGGTCCCTACCGTGTCGCAGTGGCCCGCGGACAACTGGCTCGGAACATTGGGATAATGCAGTCCGAAATTAGAGAGGAGATGCAGACGGCCTTTGACGAGGTTTTGGATCTCTCGGGAAATGGTAGAGTATCCGTTGTCATCAACGCTTGCAATGCACTGATTGTAAGCGCCCTCAGAATGGAAGAGTGTCCCAATATTACCAGCCATTCAGAAGGTCGTATGCAGGACCAGTAGCAGAGTTATTGTTGGCCTCCCTTTGTGTGAGTTATTCTCTTACTCATCCCATCCTCGTGGGCCTTGATTTCCCTCTCTAGGTCGTAATCCAGAGTGGATCGATCTCACAGTTCACCATACCATTAATTCTGCCACGGCGGCGGTGATAGTCGGGTTATTGCCTAAATTCATAAGACTGTGAGCTGTCGCAGTTACCTGTCCAAGAACTGATGCTTATACAAACAGTCAGTCTAGCTGCCTCTTTGTTTATGGCTGTCTCCCGAGATGCTAGGCGCACTGTGAGGCTTCTCGGTCCCATCATTGAGCAACGACGGAAACATTGGGATGACAAGCCTGTTTGTTTGTTGACCCTGTTTCCGGATATAAGGTACTCACTGCAGTCTTTACCAGAATGATTACTTGTCGTGGTTTTTGGACGAAACAAAAGATACTCAGATGACGGTGAAACGCTTGGCAGTCAACATGCTGCTGGTCAATATGGCTTCCATCTTTGTGAGTCATAATCCCAGTGTCTGTCCTGCAAGCCGCGACTGATTAAGCTCAGACGACCTCTGCGGTATGTCTGAATCATTATATGCGATACTCCACTCAGCCGAACATATAACCACCACTGTAGAGTTTTGCTATTACTCTCCTCTACCTTGCGGCGAACCCCCGATATATCCAACCACTTCGCGAAGAAGTGGAAACGATTGTAGAGAAAGAGGGGTGGTCGAAGGCCGCCATAAGTAAGATGTGCAAAATCGACAGCTTCATTAAGGAATGTCAACGGATCGATGGAGGGGGCGTTCGTAAGTGTACTCGGACATATGCAGTCCACAGATTGATTGACGAACGCAACTCGTACCAGTGAGCATGGCGCGCATGGCCTTGAAGGACTTTACGTTCTCGGACGGTACATTTGTGCCCAAGGGGACGATGATCAGTGTCGCTGCTCGATGCATACAGCTTGATGAGAAGGTATACGAGAATGCGAATGCATTTGAGCCTTTCCGCTTCGCTGACATGCAGGAATCCGGCGGGGAAGGTGGCAAGTATCAATTTGTCTCGACTAGTCCCGAGTTCCAACACTTCGGACACGGCAGGCATGCCTGGTACGGAGTGTTCAAAATTCTATTTTGTACGACGATGGTATATCTGACGGTCCGACAGTCCGGGTCGTTTCTTTGCTGCAAACGAGATGAAAACAATGCTCGCGCATGTCGTTACAAACTATGACATCAAGTTGGAGGATGGTACTACACGCCCCCCTAGTTTGCGCTTTGGTGCTGTGACATATCCCAATCCAGGTGCCAAAATCTTGTTGAGAAGGAGGAAGGACTGAATGGCTATTCCCAGCACTGTACTTCCTTGATGAATGCTCAATATACCACAGTATTGATACATATGCTAGTCATGCGAGGAAATGTCGAACCAGTTTGCAGTAAGCAACAGAACACAGGCCATTCCGAAATGTTTTCGCCGGGGGATTAAGTGGGTCGGAACCATGGCTATATATTAGTGAGATAGCTCCGCAAGGTATCCAGCCCAGCATATCAAACAAACACAGATGGACTATGTACGAGAAGCACATCCTGGATTCCGCACATATACTTTGTCTCGCTTTCTATCAGTGGCAAGATGCCTTTTGTGTCGATCCTCCTGCAAATCAGCTCCGACCCGTTCGCTCCCGATCGTGACAGCTGAGCAAACCGCATCAAGATACCAAAGT
>JBBPSU010000559.1:0-11116 GCA_038093755.1 Tylopilus microsporus | reverse complement strand
TCCCCTTCCTACTCTACCTCACACACCCCCTCTGCCGCCCCCCCCCAATACCCCCCCCAGCTTGAGGCTTCCACTGCCTTGCTCTCCCCTGCCTCCCCATCTCGCGGATCCAGATCACGCCGTTTCCAAGCTCGTCGCACTGACTATTCACCGCCGAGACCTCGCCGCTCCTCACGATCCGCTTCCCCCCACCGCAGTCGTTTTCGCACCCCATCCGCCAAGCAAGCCACCCATACCGCTACCCCCCTTGCGAACACGGCGAGCCTCCCCCCCGATGACCTCGATAGATCAGCCTGCCCTGTCTGCCTTGGCCGCCACCAACACCGCATCTACCACTGCAACGAGCGGAAGCTTTGGAACGGCTCCCCCGCCTACAGCTCCCGCAGCTCAGATGGCCGTCTCTCAGACCCCAATGGGAAAGTCCTCTGCAGCGACTGGCAGAAGCCCAATGGCTGCACCATTCCCCACCGATCGGCCACCCACGCATGCTCCGGATGTGGCGACGCCGCGCATGGCGCTGACCGATGCCATAAGGCACAGAGGCGTACAGGCGCTAACCCCCTATAATCCCGACGCTTGGCACCGCTGGCTGACCGCAGCCAACCTCACCGCCCGATACCCTGACATATACAACGGCCTTCGTTTCGGCTTCTCCGCCAATCTCCCCCCACTACCTCAGACCTTCACCCCGCCTAATAACCCCTCCATCGCTCAATACCATGATGCATTCCACGAAATCGTCCATAAAGAGTTTTCCAAAGGTAGATACATTGGACCCTTAACCCGCCTTGACATAGAATCGGCTTTAGGCCCTTTCCAAACCTCTCCCCTCTCCCTAATTCCGAAACCGGGCAAACTGGGTAAATACCGCCTTATACAAAACCTATCCTTTCCTCACTCCGCCCTCCCTGTCCCCTCCGTCAACTCACTCGTTAATTCAGATGACTTTCCTTCCCACTACAGCACGTTCCCGATAGTAGCATTACTCTTATCCTCCCTCCCACCTGGCTCGCAGGGCGCAGTTCGTGACGTCGCTGAAGCGTACCGTACCATCCCATTACACCCCTCGCAATGGCATGCACTCGTTGTTCGATTATCCGAGTCCGAGTTCGTAGTTGATACATCAGCTTGTTTCGGTTTCGGACCCTCAGGCGGCCTTTATGGAAAGATTGGCAACGCGGGCACTGACATCCTCCGCTTCCATGGCATTGGCCCCATCTTACGCTGGGTCGATGACCATCTATTCATAAGAATACCCCGAGCCTCCCTACCCGCCTATAACCACCACCGAGCCAACGTAGCCGAGCGCATTGCCCAATCTCCCATGATCACGACCACCAGAGGGGGCCGAACTTGGTATGCTGGCGCCACCCTACCCGATGACCAAATAGAGGAATTCGACGATGATCACACCTGCCCCCTTAAGAGTTTTTCCCACAACCTGTCCAACACCACATCTGACCACCCGTTCTGCTATAGCCTCAATGACGTCGATCACGTGACAAACGAACTCGGCATCCCCTGGGAACCATCAAAGGACAAACCCTTTTCAGACTCACCCACATTCATAGGTTTCACCTGGTACCTTGCTGACCACACCTTCTGCCTCGCCGAGCCCAAACACATCAAATACGTCAATGCCATCACCGATTGGAACATGCGCCATACACATATCCTTAGCGACGTCCAGAAGCTCCTCGGCAAACTCACTCACGCCACGGTACCTTTCCCTGACGGCCATCCCTACCTAACCTCCCTCGAGGCAATGATCCCGATCTTCGGCGACTCCCCTTTTCTCCCACGCACACCCCCGAAAGGCACCGTAGAAGACCTCCTCTGGTGGCTCACTCGTCTATCCCAACCCTCACCGCCCTCCCGCATACCCCACCCGCTTCCCATTCTCACCCTCAATGCCTACTCTGACGCCAGCTCCTCCACCGGCATCGGCATACTCCTCAATGGCCGCTGGCGTGCATGGACCCTCTCCCCCAATTGGCGAAACGGCGGTCACGATATTGGTTGGGCAGAGGCTGTCGGCTTCGAACTCCTCATCCACGCGATCATACTCCTCGACCTCCCAGCCCCTCACCTCAAGGTTTTTGGAGACAATCAAGGAGTCATTGACGCCTGGCACAAAGGCCGCAGCCGTAACTGTCCCACCAACGACGTCTTCAAATGTCTCTTTCCCCTCCTGGCCAAACATAATCGCTCAATTCACCTACGATACATCCCCAGCGCTGAAAACCCGGCCGACCCCCTCTCCCGCGGCATCTATCCCCCCCCCACATCTCCTCCTCCCACCCATTACTCTCCCGCCAGAGCTCTCCCTCCTCCTCGTCGACCCCACCGCCCCCAACCCCTAAAAACCCGGCCCCTACCCCCAGCGCGCCCCGTCCGCTTCGCATCACACCCACCCTCTACGGTAAGCGCTCCACACCGTCCTTTCACCTCACCTCACCTCTCGCAGCCCCCACTACTTCTTCTGCCCCTCTCCCCCCCCCCTCCCCTCCAAGCCGCCCTCATTGTCTTGCCAAAGACCGCCTCATCCTCTGGCATCCACATGCTGTCCGTCAAGCCATTGACCCTCTCACCCATGACGACATCACCAAGATCTACGCTATCATCAGTCACGCTTGGAAGGAATCCTCCAAAGAGGCCTTCGGCTCGGGCCTACTCGTCTTTCACGCTTTCTGTGACATCTGACAGATCCCCGACGAACTTCGGGCTCCTGCGCGCAAGGACATCATCTCCGCTTTCGCCGCTTCCCTTGCTGGCACCTACGCCCCTTCCACCATCTCCAACTACTAGTACCTATCCGGCGTGCGCAACTGGCACATCCTCCACGGCCTCACCTGGGAATTTGGCGACACAGAAGCCGCAACGATCATCAAGGGCGCCAAAGCTCTCGCCCCCATCTCCTCCAAACGTCCCCCCCACGAACCATACACCATCGACACCATCATCCACATCCGTGCCCAGCTCACCCTCACCCTTCCCCTCCATGCCGCAGTCTTTGCATGCCTCACCACCCTCTTTTTCGGCACCGCACGGACCGGGGAATTCACTGTCCCCAAACTTTCCGCCTTCGACCCCACCATCCACATTACTCACGCCAACATGTCCACCACCACCAACCAAAATGGTTTCGAAGTTCACACTTTCCGTCTCCCACGCACCAAAACCAAAGACCATGGCAACAACGTCTTCTGGGCCAAACAAGAAGGCCCCGCGGACCCCCTCGCAGCCCTCCTCAACCATTTCACCATCAACAACCCCCCCGCCAACGCCCACCTCTTTGCCTACCGAACGAAATCCGGACTCCGCCCTCTCACCCGTTCTGCTTTCCTCAAATCCCTCAGTTCGGCTATGGCGCGCGCTGGCATCCCACCACTCAAAGGCCATGGCATACGCATAGGATCAACCCTCGAATATCTCCTACGCAACGTCCCTTTCGAAGCAGTCAAGGCCAAAGGGAGATGGAGCAGCGACGCCTTCTTAGTCTACCTTCAAAACCACGCCCAAATCCTCGCCCCCTACATGCAATCCAACCTCACCATCCTGGATGCCCTCCGCAATTTCACGGCACCCACCTGGATTACGCACTGAGTCCCCCTCACTCCAACCAGTACGTCCTGTCCTCCTCCTACCTGCCGGGCACTTCGCTGTAGCATCATCGCACATTCCTACTCACCTGGGAACGCAGCTCACCATCCGGCAGCATCAGCAAACCAACCCTTGGCCTGTACAGACATTTTCCACCAAAACTACAGAGAGGTACCCAAAACTACAGACCTATAGTCTGTACAGAAGAGGGTTGATTTGCTGATGAGGTCTCGACTCCCGTCCTGGGCCGGCCAGCGCTTCGCGCTGCCCCCACACTCGCTCTCCTCTACATCGTAACCACCTCTGTCATTACAGTCACACATGTACATACCAATAATATACATATTCACCGTTCTCCCTCACCCGACTCGAGCACAGCGCCGTCCAAAGACAGGGTTAGGTCGCTGCAACGTTCTGTCCAAATAGGTAGGTGTTTCATCATGATGTCCCCACGTTCGCCTCGATATACTCGACAAACTTGCGCGCAACGCTCTCCTCGCGCCAGTCCACCGCACCCTGCTCCGTCGTCCCAAGCGTGATCGCACGTTTGTGGAGTCCGACAAACTGCCGTTTGAGACGCTGCAGCTCCGAGAGAGTGACGTGCCGCCCCGGGGGGAGCGTGAGCGTGAGCGCGACGCGCGCCTCTGCCCAAGGGCTGGCGAGGGCGAGGGTGCCCCCCGGGACCGCCTCGGCGGATTGGGCAGCGACGACGGCGCCAACGAGCGCGGTAGTGGTGCTCTCGAGCGCGTGCAGCGCGTCCGTCGGTGCTCTCGCGACCTATCACGTGCGTCAGCGACTCCGAGTCGGAGTGTGTGTGGGACGCGCGCCACACGTACCGCCTGCGTCCCGGCATTCGGGGGCTTGACCGCCCCGTGGGTGATGGCGCGCCATAGGTCGTCCGCGGGGACGTCTGGGTCTGTCCAGGGCACGGTAAAGAGGGGGGCGTCCCAGCGGACCATCGAGGAGGGCTCTTCGAAGCGCTGTACGAGGTTGTCCAGCCTAGCCAAAAAAGGAAAAAAAAAAAAAAAAAAAAAAAAAAAAAAAAAAAAAAAAAAAAAAAAAAAAAAAAAAAAAAAAAAACATTGGGAGGTCGGACGAGTCAACGACAGCGTGAAGGGGTGAAACCGCAACGCACGTCTCGGGGGCATACGACCGCCCATCGTCCCGCGCCCTGTTCCACGCACGACACTGCTCAGGCGGTGCGAGCACGTAGACCTGCCCCCGGGCCAGCATGCGTGCGTGCGTGCGCGATCATCAGTGCGTGCGTGCGCGATCATCAGCACGGCGAGCCGAGTGGGGGATACTAGTAGGCGATCGCGGCGCACCGTGCACACTCGGACCTTGGCTTCCCGCGCAGCGCAGTACATCTGGTACCGGAACCCCTTGATGTAGTTGGGCGCGTCGACGAGGACGATGTGGTCGGGCCCGAGGTGGCGCTGCAGTGCGGTGAACAGCGCCCCGCGGGCTGGTTTTTCGGCGCGGCTGTCTGGCGGTGTGGGATGTGTGTGTGTGTTGGCTGCGCGGCGGGTGTGTGAGGGGGCTCACCGTCGTAGGCGGATCGAGGGACGTTGAGGGTGTCGTCGGAGAGGACGGTCACGGTCAGCGATGGGCCGGCGTAAGCGGGGTCCGCGAGACGACGTTCGAGGTGGTCTTTGATTTGCGTCGCACGTCTGGTCTTGCCAGAGCACGGATACCCAGATATCGTGATGAGCGCCATGCTGTCTGGGGGTCGGGTGGCAAAGACGCCCGGCAACTCCGATTTTGGTGATAACATCGACGCTCGCGCAGGGATTACATTCGTTGTACAAGTTTAGTTTACCTCAGGTCCCAGTACCTTCTTCCTCATCGTCCTTTGCGCTGTGATTGTGACTTGTCCGACCTGTCCGTCCGCTTCACTTCCGACCGCAAATTTAGCTCCCCGGCGGCCTTCCACTGTGCCAACTGGTGCTCCATAGTCCAGCTTTCCATCCGGTCCCCGTTTTTCAGAGAAGTAACAAGACTATCTTGGACTTGCTCAAATCTTTTCTCCAGGAGTTTGGCATGATTTTGAGCCAGCCGACAGAGTATCGTTGCATAGTGCCACGCCCCCACAGGCGTAGATATGTCCAGTTTCTCTGTCAGTCGTTCAAAAAGGTAGACAAACTATACAAGCAACGAACACCGTCAACACATGCAAACGTATTGAACGACCACGTACGTTGTCATCCCGGAGAACAGCAGCCGGTAAAACAACGATAGGTCCATCCGTCTGCACGCCATACACAGGAAAATTGGTGATTCCGATCGTTTGAAGAAACTTGACGGATGCAGTGAGGTACATCCGGAGCTGATTCGTGCCTTGCATCAAATTTTCATCGGCCTTTTTGTACTCGGCGGTCAAAATGGGCAGCTCCAGACAGGCGGCATCTGCCTCGTCGAGTTGCAACTGCTCAACCTTGTAAACCAGTCTGTCCACAATGTTCGACGAGTCTATTTGTCCGACGTCGACAAAGGGCATAGAGGTAGGGACTGAGGATGATGGCATAGTACACGAGGTTGCAGTTACCTGTGCGATGTCCGAAGAGCCGGCTGCGCCAGTTATATAACTGCTTGGTATGCTAGATACTTCACCCAAAGAAGTCAGAGACCTAGATTTACTCTGAGCCGATGAGGCCTTGACTTGCGCTCCCTTCCCCCCTTGGGATTTGCGGACAACCAGTTGGAAGTGGCTGACAGCTCCAGGTGATACATTGGGGAGTTCGACCAGCAAACGTCCCAACACGTCGCACTGACCTGTGGACGGAGCATGAGAAAGGGCAGCTAATCTCTCCGCCTTTGTCTCCGTAAGAGTCTGTGCCATCCAAGAATGACAATGCGTTTCAGCGTGTAAAGCATGCCCACGTTCTACGACTTTTGTGGGACCCCCGCGATCTCGCAACCAGCCTTCAAGATCTGCAGCTTCACGACGCAGGATATTACGGATCGACTCGTCTTGGCCAGCCGTTTGCATATCCTCGCCCTTGGGAAGACGGAGAGTAGTCTCCAGGCTGCGTGAACATCAGAACCGAATATCTGCACATGACAGTGAAGACATACGTTGGGCGGGAAAGTGGATCTTCAAGATTTGCGACTGAGAGACGATCGATGAGGCCCTGTATTGTATCACCCTTCTTTGGTTGGACGAGGCGAATGAAAAAATCGAACAACAAGCGGTCGTGGTCGTGTCGCCAGGCCGCTTCGCAGACATCCCCCGAAAGCTCTACTTTTTCACGAGACCTACGAGAAGCTTGAAATATCGCTGAGAAGCTATGCTCGAGGATTCGCAAGTTGACAGGAAACTCTTCCACCGGGACACATTTGACTGCGCCCGGCCGCCTCTTGAGCACGGCAACACCTTCTAACAATTCTTCTATGCATGACTTGAGGGCGGGATCGACTGACGGGAGGTCCTCCTGATTGACGTGGCAAGGTTATGTGGAAGGTACGGACAACATAGATATACGTACAATAGAGTTCCACGTCTCAGGCCATATTAGGCTAGTCATCGCGCTGTACTCTTCGCGGAATTCCAGATCATTGGTAATTGGTTGTGGCACTACGCCACGATCGAACATCCAACGGAAAAGCTGGTAATCATGCTTCTCCCCTGTTGCCGCAAACCTGCAAAGAAACCATCTTCAGCAACTACCACCGAAATTTCATATACACTCACTTGGAACATGATTGCTGCGATCGAGTTTTTGCACCCGAATCTCGAGACTTTCTATGAGAGCTGTCAATTCAACGGTGGTCTGCCGGGGTCTTTATAACTCACGGGATAGATGAGCTTTTTCTCTCGGATGTATATGAGGAGGGAGGCGGTCGGTAACTTTGCAATACAGAATTGAATCATAAACGACAACAAGAAACCAAGACTAGCTCACGATTGACGTGTAGAAGTTGAGGCCTGTAGCGTTGATGATGATGTTGCGTGACTAGGCCTATTCAACGACATGAGACAGGGAAAGCGCTGAAACCCAAGAACCCACAAGCCTTTCTTGTCTCCTCCCTTGCGAGCATGCATTATGTTGCTGGTATTTTTTTAACGAGGGAGGTAGAGGGCGTGTGGGAGGACTTACTCTTCGCCTACTGAGTACCTTTGAGTTTTAAGCCACTGGACAATCATGTCCCGGGTGTTATTGTTTTCCAGAGTAGGAATAGAACCTTCCTTCTGGATATGATCTGTATCGATACGCCACGAAATTGACGGGTCTGATTGTGTGTCGCTGATGACTGCACCCACAGAGTGACTGGCAGTGTCACGGACACCGCGTATATGGGAGTCTAGATTGCACAGGAGCCGAGAGAAAACAAGAGCCACCGAGGGGGATGATAAGTCGAGCATTAGTGGGGTTCTAATCTCCCCAAGATGAGCGCGTGGCTAATAAGCTATCAGACAGAAATCTCAAGCCGAGAATAATCGCTCACCAAAGCACGGCTCGGAGACAAATCACCATCATCTTTTTCGTCATCTTCGAGCCAGCCCACGAATAATCTGATCGAGGTGTCGTATTTTGAGAACTCCAACCCAACAAGCGGATCACTGATGCGCCACACGCGCCGCTGGTAGAGTAAGCTAGACAACAACACTGGAAGCTGCTCCCTGTCGGCCATGCACAGTATGGGGATGTGGCAAATAGACGGTGGTGTTGCCGATGGAGAATATGCCAGGAAGTGAGCCTCGAAGTCTGGCGAGAGAAGGCCTTCCTCTTGCTCTTCCTCCTCGGGCGTCCTGGGCCTCTCGCAAATATCGAGCCACTCAGACATCGAGAGGGGCGAGTAGTGAGAGGGTCTCAATTCACCACTGGAACTCTCCTCGTCACTGAGTTGCTGTCCGAGGTCCGATCCACTCCCTTCGACAGGCATGTCCTGATTGATTGAAACGACAAGCGGGGCATAGAAACTCTTTTTCACGTAGCTGAGGAGCGGTATTTCCTGCCCACTGGGATGTCTTGGAAGAACCACTGGAGCGTCCTCACTGAATGGTCGGTGTAAGCGGCACATCCGTAAAAAGAGGGTGGACATACAGTGAGGATAGTCGTTCATGAGCCTCCAATATAACGTTCCTCACAAGAATGACGAGGAAAGACTCTTTCGGATACAGAGTATCAGTTAGGCCCTCTGCTTCCACGACTGCCTGTATTCTGGCGCAGTCGGCAAGCGCGGTGTTAAAGACTGTGCGCAATCGCTGTTCCATTTCCCCATCCATAATTCTATCCAAGCTGTCCCAGAGATCAATATTCGCGTTGTCGGACTCGGACATACAGAGTTGTCCTAGCAGGTCCGTTACGCCGTCATTCGTAAACTTGTCCAAATCCTTGTTTCAATGGAGTGAGATTGACTGAGAATAGTGGTATTCCTCGGGAGAACCTACCGCCTTGAACCAGCTGGGTATCCTCAACTCGTTCTGCAGAGATTGAGCGAAATCCGAGACGTAGGATGGCCACGAAGACGCGTCGCAAGACTCGTGGTGGACCACGTCTTGCCTGATGAGTTCCACATATGATGCCATTGAAACCTGAGGAAGGAGACACGTGAAAAGATTCGATGGAGGGTCCACTACAACTTGCGCGCGAAGATCGGAACGCTATATGACTGGCAGAAAGATTGAGGTAGTGAGTTCGTGTCTAGCTGTCGCAAATGTTACCACTAGTAGTAATCTTTAATAACAGGCTGAGGTTATCGGGGATTCCCACGGTATCAGACAACTTGAACTCCCACTGCCAATGACCCGGGATGGACCGCGAGGTGTTTCCGTCTCACGCTCCCTATCATGGTCCTGACAACCTCCTCCCTCTTCCTCCACACTCTCGTACAGGTTGGCATCGACCATGTCTTTGTCAACTGGGGCTCCGATCACCCAGCCATGCTGGAAGAGCTCGAGCGCCAGCGCGCAACTCACGGAGCCCACGCACTCACCGTCGTGACGTCTCCCAACGAGATGGTCGCTTTGAGTGCTGCACAAGGGTACGCGCAGGTCACCGGCAGACCGGCCGCCCTGATTGTCCACGTCGATGTCGGAACACAGGTGAGGGTTATATTTGCACCTTGAATAATGGAATCTCAGAGATCGCGTTCATTTTTAGGCGCTTGCAGGTGCTGTTCACAATGCGGATAGGGGTCGAGTCCCTATTCTGATCTATGCCGGTGCATCACCGTTTTCGAGCGAGGGCGAACTCCAGGGATCGCGCAACGAATGGATCCATTGGATGCAGGGTATTCTGCACTTGTCTGTGTGCAGCGAAAAGTTCTGATGCCGAGAGGATATAGACGTGCACGATCAACCGGCGATCGTGCGCCAGTATATGCGTTACGCAGCGCAAATTGGTTCTCCAGAAAGTTTACCCCATCAAGTCCGACGTGCGCTTCAAATGTAGGCACCATAGTCTACAATGCAAGTGTTGCTTACCTGATCGTTGTAGTGCCACGAGCGAGCCGAAAGGGCCCGTTTATCTCTGGGCGCGAAGAGAAATAATGGAGCGGGAAATCGATCCGTCGTTACTGGAGACGCCTATCTCACTCTCGAAATGGCCATCCGTTCAGCCAACTGCGCTCCCAAGCTCAGGTGGAGTGTCACAACCTCAATGATATCCTAATACTAAGCCATCTCTAGCTGTGCGACAGATTGCGGACGCCCTGTTAGGTGCATCATCCCCCCTTTTAATCACATCTTTCCTTGGGCGTAACCACAAGGCGTTTCCTGCACTCGCCACGCTATCGCGCATACTTGCCCTCCCCGTTTTCATGACCTGTCCGTCGGCGACCAACATGCCAGCGTCCCACCCCTTCCTTGTCGGATTCTCTTACTTGGGCGCAGGGACTCACACACCACTTCTCAAATCAGCCGATGTGGTGCTCGTGGTCGATGCAGAGGTAGCTTGGATTCCGATGAACAAAGACAAGGATGACGAACACGAGCGACCAAACGAGACGGCGCGGGTATACGTGATCGATAGTGGTGACCCGCTTCGGCGAGGCATCGGCATGCACCACGACGAAGCAGACCTCGTTTGCCACGCTGATGCCGCCATCGCACTCATGCAGCTTCGGGAAGCCATTGGCGCTCAACCCGCGAATGAATGGTCCAAGCGAGCGGAACGAGTCCAAAACCTACATCGTGAATGGATTGCTCAGCTCGACGCTGCAGAATCCTTTCCAATCGTACCATCTGGGTCCAATTCGGGTCGTCCTGCAGCATATACGGCACCGCAGATTATGAACACGCTGCGAAAGGCGATTAAGGAAAGGGGGATTGCTCGTGAGAGCACGCTCGTCCTGAACGAAAGCATATCCAACTACCCGGTCGTGTGGTCTCACATGCAACCTGAAATCGCTGGAGAAATCATTGCTTCTGGTGGTTCATCCCTTGGTTGGGCCCTTGGTGCCGGAATTGGATCTGTTCTCGGTGGTCGTGTGGCGAAGAAAGGCAAGGACGGCGCAGGATACGAACTGGTGTCGGCTATCGTGGGCGATGGAACCTTCTTGTTCGGTGTCC
>JBBPSU010000555.1:5000-7500 GCA_038093755.1 Tylopilus microsporus | reverse complement strand
TTGCCGATTATGGAAGAAGAATATCCGAACCTTCCATTCGCTTCGCGCTGTCACGGTGATGACACCTTCTATTCCCACACCGGTCATACGAATCCGATCAGAATGGCGGTGATACAGCGCATTCAGATTCAACGATTTGGGGATAGTGTTCAGGTTCGCACACCAGAATTCCGCGAAGTTCTCCCATGGCGTGTCTTGCAGCCTGCGGCGCGTGTCAAATAAGAGAGGACTTCTTCCGCCGAAGCTGTTCGTCGATGACGAGTGAGGGACTCCAACTGCGAGCGATAATGTTGTAGGGCGTTTGCCTCTTGTTCTGCGGCTGCGGCGGCCCATCCTTGCACGGGTTCTATAATTACCCTTTCGTCTTCGAGAAGTACGTACGCGTCGCCGGTATGTGATTTTACGAGAACGTCGTCTAGAAACAGATTTCCGTCTTCTGTAACCTTTACGCGATACGCGGCGTTTATACTTGATTTTACGCCCCTTCGTTCTACCGAAACGCGCCATATACACACCGGTTTATCACCCCAAGAATTTGAACTGTGTCCGGAACCGATCGGAGATACAGCGGGACTACTACTATCGCTGTATCTGGACGTTTTCCGATATGGTGATAGTACAGAAGAAAGAGACATATATACATTTCAAAGTCCGACGAACTATTTATACTATCTAGTTCGCGACGAACTGCCGAAACGGAAATACAGGGGCATAACAAAGGGCGCGGGATTGGAGGAAATGCCACATCTGGTCAGGGACGCGACGCCCTGTCTGCATGGCATGCAAGTTGTCCTGGAGACAATCAATGTATCCCAAAACAAACCTAGGCAGCGGGTCATAATCCCAATTATGGGAGTTCTTGTACCGCCACCCTGCATCCTCCAAAGAAAGTCCGGCGGACCTAGGGGATAAATAAATAAAGGCCGCTTCCACGGCCCGGGCGATCCTCCACGCTTCCTCCGCCGACATCTTATCGTACATCAAATACTCCCAAGGAGACTCCGCCGGCGGGTTCCCTTTCTTGTCGTCCCATGCTGTAACATCAACGTCACTATCATCCTTCATCACGTTATACGAACACGCGAAATCGGGGAAAGTGATAGCGACCGTGGGATTACACCGGAGACAATGTGGCCTTCTATCGCCGCCTACGCCCGTCCATTTGTGCCTATGTGTACAGCGCCACCGTGGATCTGCCCCCTTATCGACACCTTGGAGACAGATAGGGTCGGAGACGAAAAAACTTCCTCCTTGATATGGCGCCGCCTCTGGGGGGGCGAGGGCGACACTGGCGAAGCGTTCTGCCACCCCCGTGGCGGTGTCCGCGGACTCCGATACGCTACTCGGATCGGAGATCGAGCTGGCGGGGACGGAGAGGGGGTGGGCGGGGCTGAGGGAGGGAGTGAAGGCCTCGGCTCGGGCGGACAACCACCGCCGAGTTCTACTTCTACCTCTTCTTCTTTTACTAGCGGGAGTCTCTTCCCCCGCTTCCTCCGCTCCTTCTTCGGTCGCCACCCCGCCGGCATCCTCTGCCGGAGCTTCCCACGTCGGACTGGTTCCTGTCCACCCGACATCTTCCTTTCCCACTCCTGTTGCAAGGGCAGGAACGTCTTCCGCTCCGCCGCAGAGAACAGGTCCCACCCCTGTTCCCCAGTTCTCACCGCTGTTTGTCTAGACAATCAGTAATAACTCTATAAAAGGTAAAATGAAAACTTACTTAGCAGCGACAAATTCTTGCCACCCCTTGTCATTCTTCATGAAGCCGCGGAAGCGGCCATTGCACTCCTCCTCGTGCAAATCCCACCCCGTAAAGGGGTCACAGGGGTCCAGCCCCTCCGGTCGGACCACGAACACTGCCTGACCGCACGGGCACAAGATGTGATGGTCACGACCATCATCACTCTTGACCGATAGGGGGCAAGGTGCCAGGCGGGCCGCCGCGGCCAAAGGGACCACGGAGAGGTAGGCTGAGGGGGGGGTACATGGTACTCTAGGTTGGTTCGACATCGTACTACGAGGACAAGATGTTTCTGACGGAGAATGAATTTAGACCCTCTATATATACCAAAAGAAGTGGCTGTGTCGTCGCATTAGCTCCATTTCCCATGAGCCTATATTTAGAGATAATATCGCTATTTTAAGGATAAATTGCCTAACACGGTTTTTAATGCAACTTCTTATCTCACGCACGGACCATGCCAAGCATTTTCTGAGTCATGTAGACTTAGGGCAGGTAATGCCAAGCATATTCTGAGTCATGCTGACTCATGTGCGTGTGTCATCGGCATTATTATTAACCACGTTGTTGGGTATCAACGCGGCTTAGACAATTAACACCGCGCTACTATATATAGATAGCACGTGACCGCGGGTGACTTACAAGGTACGATCCTCTTAACCTTGTAAGTCCCGCGTTGATACCCAATACCCACCCTAATTTGGAAGTAGACCCAAGCTCTGATTGGCTCGGCTTCGCCCGAGCCAATCATGAGCTGGGTCT
>JBBPSU010000552.1:0-11212 GCA_038093755.1 Tylopilus microsporus | reverse complement strand
ACAACAGCACAGCTGCAGGTTCTCTGACTCTGTCTCCTAATGCTTCTCTCATTGTGATGGCTCCTGATGGGAATTTGGATGGCACACCAATAAAACTTTACTCCTACCCATTCAGATTTCACCAAGTCATTGAGCATGCAAAACTTGTAGCTCAATGTGATTGTGCTATAAAAAACTCCTTCCTTGCTCAATCCATGTTCCTTAAACCATCCATTGAGATATTCAATGAAGTCCTCATTGGTTGTAAGAATGATCCTGCAGGTTTTTCACTTTCACTTTTATCCTGTCCACATCCATACACTTACAGAACTCCACAAGTTACTAACCTAATTATTGTTCTCCACTTGGTGTTCTAGTATGTCTACTATTCTGTTTGCCTTGATTTGTTCACTTACATTTAGTTATGGGATTCCTTGATAATATGGCAATTGACAATCAATCCAAAGTGCACAAGGTACTTCTGCAACTTTGCAACATTGGACCACACCAAAGTGCATGGGACAAACAGTCACTGGCTCAATCACTGATTAAAGAAGTGTTGTTCCTGAGAAATGATGTTGATGAATAGGTTTGTCAGCCATTCACATTGTTCCAATCTAATCTAATCTTTCTACTTCTTCAGGGTTCTACAAGAAACGTGGTGCACCCAGCACTTGTGGATCTTGTCAAGGGATTTTTCTATTCACTATTGTTGCTCAACTTTGTATTTCCTAAAGTCTTCTCCAATGAAGCCCCAAAGGTAGCAGCAGTCTGTCTGGTGGCTACTGTGGGAAGTTTCTATTGATGTTCTATTTTATTATTGGCATCTATGTTTGTGGCTGCATTACCACCCTTGACAAATATTGTAATGATCTAGACTGAGTCGTGATGCTTGAGGGCAAGACAACAACAACAATAACCAGTGTTTGAGGCTTTTAAGGCTAGTCGTCAAGCCTAAAGCAAGTAGATAAGAGAATAAGAGAGTGGTATCCTTAATTCAGACTCAAGCCTAAGTGTGAGAGGAGAACAAGTGGATAAGACTGCCACTATCATACTGTACATGGGGTATTTATATCATAAGTTACCTAGCACAGACCAAGCTGTGATTTACTATATGAGTACAAGTAATGCTGCACGCATAGCTGTGCACAGTCAAGACTATGTAGATAGAAAAGTGGAGTGATACTGAGTCCAATGAAAAGGAGAAGAAGAATCATATGATCAGCGAACCAATAGGATAAGGAGAAAATCAGGAAATTGTAACACTACCCCCCTCTTAGATTGAGTCGTCCTGATGAGATAAACTCAATAAGCTTGTCTAATCCGTTTTACGGGTATGAATTGCCGTTTTAAGACGACTCAGCTTACTAAGTGCCCCACTGGCCTTGATTCAGTCCATTTGCTGGCTGGTTGTTAGTTGCATCCCACTGGTTGTTTTCCCAGTCCAGGGGGGGCGTTTGATCAGCTTACCCCAACTTTGTTTAACTCCAATAGCAGACCATTTAGTTGTGGTGACCATTGAGAATGTGAATACGTGCCAGGGTCCAATTGATAAAGAGATGAGGATGGAGGTTTGTATACGGGCCGCTTCGGTAACCAGGTTAGAGGCATGGTGAAGATAACATAAGGTGGTTGGGAAGGTAATAGGGTGTGAGGGGATTCGTCCCAAGGGATTCTGGGTGGTTTCCTATGAGTTGGAAAATGATGCTCCATGTATCCAGGCACTGATGGAGGGAACCCAACATTTCCGATGTGTGGGAAAGTGTGGAAATGCACGTCCGGAGAGCGGATGATGAAGAGGGAGCATAAAACCGGTGGGGAATGTTGTAGAAGAGAGTAGGAAATGGCCCAAGACAAGGTGCACAGACGCTTGACTGGACAGAGACACGAGAACAAGCGAGAGTCCGGAAACACAGATTCCGGATACAAACAGCAATGGCGCTGTCAACACAGACAAGAAAGATCCTGCACACGGGCAGGAGATCTTCAGATGGCAAACAGGAAGATATATTTGAAGTCCTGAGGACAAGGCTTTATAGTCTGGGCATACCCAGACTGTCTAACTCTAGTAGAAACGTCCCTGCACGTCGCACTAGGGACTGTCTAGCGATGTCAAACTAACAAGGGTAGTCCAGAACAAGATAGATGAGTGTTGACCAACTGATCCGGATGTGAATGAATAGTAAAACATGAATCTGGAATATCTGGAGTGCAGGAAACATCCGGATAAGCATGGATAGAAATGGATAACTCATGGATTGCATGGGACAGACACAAATGGCAGAGGGACTCTTGAGGGACATGTTGGGAAACACCTAGAAACCTGTGAAAAGCCTCTCTACAACTGTAGGATCCACTGGATTCCTACAATGGATGATGATGGCATGGGCGAGGATGTAGACCAGGATAGAGATGAAGGTGATGGTGGCACAGACAAAAAGGGCAATGAGAGACATGGTGGTTGTGAGGAGAAGATGCTGGAGAAGTCGAGAGTGTATCAGGGATTATATATCTCCTTTGAAGTCCAAGCGAGTGGCATGGAAGTGTGTTTTGGTATCAATGGAATAGTCATGGAAAAGAGTGGTGAAATCGGAGGTGGAGATTCCATGGATCTTGTGGGGGGAAGATGGATTCTCTTTATGAAATTCAGCAATTGCTTTTTCCGCATTAGCCAAATTTGCTAGTGGTTCCCATGTATGATCCATTTCATCCCAACCTTTCCAATGTACAAGATACTGGAGTTGTCGCCCTTTCATTCGTGATGCCACTATCAATTCAACTTCATATTCCTCATGTCCTTCTTCTGTGATGGTAATCAGGTCAGGATGGGAGGTTGGTTGTCCATCTAAAACTTCTTTGTAAGGTTTGATGTGGGAAACATTGACCATGGGATGGATATGAATAGATTTAGGAAGATGCAATGTAACTGCATTTGGTAAAACTTTCATGATGATATAGGGTCCAATCCATTTTTGGGTTAGTTTCTGTGCTGTATAGGGGAGTTTTAGATGTTCTGTGGAAAGCCAGACTTGATCTCCAATGGAATAATCTGGAGCTTCACTTCGTTTTTGTTTTGCGGAATGTTTCATCCTTTTTTGGGTTGCCTCAAGAGCTTCTTTAATCTCCATGTGAGCTTTCCCAGCTTCTTTTACAAATTCTCCTGCTGCTGATTTGACATTTACTTTGAAACCTAAATGGAGGTGATAATTTCAGATGATAGTGAAAGGGATAGTGCCTGTGGTGGAAGTGAGGGCGTTGTTGTGCTGAAATTGGGCTAATTTGATCCATTCTGCCCATGCTTCCTGCTTTTTTGCCACATAAGCATGAAGGTATTGCTCAAGATCTTGATTGATCCTTTCAGTTTGCCTGTCAGTTTGAGGGTGGTATGCCGTGGAGAGCTGTTGTTTGATCCCTAGTAATCTGCAGAGTTCGGAAGTGAAATCTGAAATAAACTGAGGTCCATGGTCTGAAACTATAGTAAGAGGAAGTCCATGAATACACCAAACATTGTCTCTAAAGCTTTGAGCTAAGTCCTTTGAAGACATAGTTTTGATGCAAGGTACAAAGACCACTTCTTTTGAGAATTGGTCCACGATGACACAAATGAAATCAAATGAGGATGAAAGGGGAAGTCTGGTAATGAAATTGACTGAGATGTCTTTCCATGGGTGTTTTGGAATGGAAAGGGGAATGAGTTTTCCTGCAGGTGCCTTTTGCTTATCCTTCATAAGGGCACACATCTGGCAGGAGTCTATGTAAAGTTTTGTATCCTTTGTGATGCCAGGCCAGGTGAAATATTGGGAAAGGAGGTGAATTGTTCTTGCCTGACCAGGATGGCCAGCAATAGGAGAATCATGGCACAAGGTTAATATAATAGCCTTGTTCGTAAAGAGGGAGGAACAAAAACTTTTCCTGAACTATTCTTGAATATTTTTTCCTCATTATTAAAGGTGAAACCTTCTACGTCCCCTGAGATTTTCTGTGATTCAATGGTGAGTTCTTCATAAAAGGAAGAGGATAATGAAATGTGATTGGTTTCAAGGTTTCAGGAAAAATGGTGATGTTAGTATTGTGGTCAATGACCACATCACCATGGTCTGGTCTTCTTGATAGAGCGTCTGCTCTTCCATTAGTTGTTCCTGGTTTATAGCACATTATATAGTTGAATTCTTGGAGAAGTGCATGCCAGTGGGCTTGCCGAGATGATAATGTTTGTGGTTTGCACCAGTATTCAAGATTTTTGTGATCTGTCCAGATCTCGAAAGATGCCTTTCCTATAAGGTAATGGCACCATTCTTTGAGAGCATGAATGACTGCCAAGAGTTCTTTGTTGTAGATTGGATAATTCTGTTCTGCGCTATCAAAGGAATGAGAGATAAATGCAGTTGGCCTTCACAAACTGTCTTTTCCTTTTACCAATAATACTCCTCCAATAGTGATATCGCTAGCGTCGGTTTCCACTCACATTTCTTTTTCTTGATCTGGATATGCGAGGAGGGATGCTTGGGTGAAGCATTCTTTAAGATTGTTGAATGCTTTTTCTTGCTTAGGCCCCCATATGAAAGGTGCATCCTTCTTGGTTAGCTCATTTAGGGGTCTGGCAATGTTAGCAAAATTGGCAATGAAATGCTGATAGTAATTGCAGAGACCAAGGAAACCTTGTACTTGCTTGAGTCGTATTGGGGTTGGCCAGTCGAGAACACCAACTACTTTGGATTTCTGCATTTCAATGCCTTCTTTTGAAATGACCATTCTGATGAAGTCAACCTTCTTTTGCTTGAAGTGACATTTCTCAGGTTTGACATAAAGATCGTTATTGTGTAATCTTTGAAGGACTTCTTTGACAATTTTTCTATGCTTCTCTGTTGGTCTTCCCTTGGTGAAGATGTTACAGTTGTCCATAAAGATGATGACAACCATGTACATGTCATTGAAAACATTATTCATTCATCTGTTGAAATGTAGAGGGTGAGTTTGTCATGCTGAAGTACATTACCAATGGTTCATAAGAACCAAGCAGAGTGACAAACTTGAAAGCTCCTTTCCATTCATTTTCTTCCATGCGTATATTGTTATATCCCCATCATAGATCCATGGTGGTAAAGAGGTCTGCACCCTTGAGGCAATCTATTAATTGAGGAATTAGTGGTAGAGGATAAGCATTTTTGATGGTTTCGTCATTGAGGTATCGGTTATTAATGACCATTTGTTTTTTATCATCTTTCTTGGGAATGAAGAATACAGGTGATGTTTGAGGTGACTTGGAAGGTCAAATATATCCTTTTTTGAGTTCTTTTTCAATGATGTTTATACTTCTTCCATATTGGTGTCAGATAAGGGTACGATGCGACCTTTTCTTGGTATGAAGTCTTCCTTGAGGTCGATAGCGTGATCCCATGGCTTTCTGATTGGCATCCATTCCAATTCATTCTGTGAAAAGACATCAAGGTAATCATGGTATTGGATGAGTACTTTTTCCTTAAGTCCTTCCTTGATTGCTCATTGAAACATAGAGGAAGAAAGTCGATCTTGCTAATGAACTTTGCATTGAGTGGTGCACCTGGAAAATATTAGCTCTTTCCTGACCCAATTGATTTCTGGATTGTGGCATTCAAGCCAATCATATCCTATGAAAAGTGAGTGCGTTCCCAGGATAGTTACATAGAAATCCACATATTCTGAATGTCCTTGAATGTCCAATAGAATTGTTACTTGATGGGTGATACTACTGAGAGCTCCTTCAGAGCTGTTAGCATTTGTGACTATCATTAGGTCAGCTAATTCTCAGAGGATGAGATTGTTACATCTGCAAAAATCTAGGTTGATGAAGGAGTTTGATGCACCTGAGTTGAGTAAAGCACCAACTTTTGCTGAGTTCCATCTGTTGAGTGTTCTGAATCAGATCTTTGTTTTTACCATGAATTGTTGTGGGGTTGAAGGATTTGATGATTGGGATGATATTTCTGTGGAGCAATTAGTCATAGGGGAATTAAGCACATCTTTGGATGCTGTGCTTTCACTAAAAGATGCCCCAAAAATAGAGTCTAATGTGCATACAGGAAAATCATCGTCAGTATATTCTAGACCATCATGAACAAAGGTGTTCATGATCACTGGGCTTTTAAAGCCTCCTGCTGTTTAGCCTCTGCTGCGATCCTATCTCACCAGTAGGCCTCTGCTTCACTTGTTACATAAGCCGCATTGTGAGAAGTGTAACTGGCTCCTTCAGCTGCCTGTTCTTGTCCTTGTCTGAGATCTGAGGACCTCACATTTGCCTTCTTCAGTTTCTTGCAGTTTCAGGCAATGTGCCCTACTTCTCCACAGTTGTAGCAAGTATGGGTATCACCGGCGTACTGCATTCCAATCTCCATTGGAGCTCTATGACCAGGCTGTGTTCCTGTAGCTGTGAATTGTGGAGGGTTCTGTTCTTGAGGATGGTACTGTCCATAGTAAGGCTTTGGGGATTGGGCTGCCCTAGCTGCACCTCATTCCTCATGGATTCTTTCTAGAGTTTTGCCATAGCTGTCATAGTTCATGTATAGCCCATCATAGTCATCTTCATCAATTTCGACATGAAGAGTGACCTGCTGACAGGTGGAAAATCTAACAGTGATCTTAAGCAGATGTGCTGCTTCTCCTTCTGAGACCTTTGCTTCTCTTTTGAAAATATTGAATTTCTGAAGGAAGTCTGATGTTAGCATTGATCCCTGTCAAAGCGCCTTCAACTCTTGGTACAACTGGTATTCTAGAGTTTTGATCTGAAAGAAATCTGTGATCTCTTTTTGAAGTCTTGACCAGTTGGGCCAAGCCAAGTCTCCATATTGGTCTCCTGCATCGTTGTGTGTCTTTGTTTCTTTGTCCAGGTATTTCTCCATGGTAACTTGGGTGAACAGCTCTGCCTTTCCTTCTAACCAGAGTAAGAGCACTGTAGCCCATACCTTATCTGACTTCCAGGTTTGAGTGGAAACCCATAGACGTATCTTTGTCCACCAGAGATGGAACTTCTTTTTATCTTCATCCCATTTACCTGGTTCTGCTATCTTTTTAACAGCTTCTTCTTCTTTCTTAACTTCTTCCTTCAAGGCATCAATCAATGCCGCCTTAAGGTCGTCCATATTGAATGCATCTCTTCCAGACATTGTTGCTTACTATCAAGTATCTTCCAACCTGATTCTGGGCAATTCTTCTGATGTATCATTCAGGGGTGAATATTGTTTCTTTGTGAATAGAGTGCAGATCTTCTGAGGCAGCGTCTTGCACTCAAGTAGGCAGTCTTATCCAAGTGTAATGACCTAGACTGAGTCATGCCACTTGAGGGCAAGACAACAACAACAATAACCAGTGTTTGAGGCTTTTAAGGCTAGTCGTCAAGCCTAAAGCAAGTAGATAAGAGAATGAGAGAGTGGTATCCTTAATTCAAACTCAAGCCTAAGTGCAAGAGGAGAACAAGTGGATAAGACTGCCACTATCATACTGTACACAGGGTATTTATACCGTAGGTTACCTAGCACAGACCAAGCTGTGATTTACTATATGTGTACAAGTAATGCTGCATGCACAGCTGTGCACAGTCAAGGCTATATAGATAGAAAAGTGGAGTGATACTGAGTCCAATGAAAAAGAGAAAAAGAATTATATGATCAGCGAACCAATAGGATAAGGAGAAAATGAGGAAATCATAACAAATATACTCAGACCAGCACTTGACAAGATTAGCAATTTGGATTTAGCATGTACTCAAAGATTTTTATCAGATATTGGAACATGCAATAGCAAATTGACCAATTATCAAAGCATGCCATGAAAACCAAGAACCTATGCATGTCCACTGGCAGCTATGTGAAAACCAAACTGTAATTAACCAGCTAATGATCAATTTGATATATAATCATATGGTATTCCAATTTGGTATTTTCTTGAAATGGAAATATTTTTGTAATTTGTATAAATGTGTATAAATTTGTGTATGATGATTCATACCTGTGGGGTGCCAACCTAAGCTCACTACCACAAATATTTCCAAGTATTCATAGAACTAGGAAAGCATGTATTACTAGATACCTTGCTATAGAGTTTGTGAGACTGTGAGAATTCACAATGGACTATATAGTAAAGTGCTATTTTACTGATGTTGTGAGTACAAAAACTTGTCTACTAGGCAATCAGTTCCTAACCAGTCAGGGCAGTTTGTCCAACTACATTTTGGTAAAAGACCAGCAATCAGGTGTAGCAAGTGCCTCATACTTCCCATTCTTTCATCTTAGCTGACAATCCACTTTTATCACTGCCAGTCTTGGGTTGGACAAGCCTAAAAAGCAGACCTATCTGCTTTCCCTCCCATTTGTTTGTTGGTGGGAAATGGAACCAGCCTCTGGACTGCTCCTTATTCCAAGTCTCCCACATGTGATCTCCTTCAATGAATGAGATCCAAATGAGTTTGTTGAACTCTGTTTGAAGGATGCCATGCACTCTTTGTAGTAATAAAAGGATAAGGGCAACAACAAGATTTATCCAGTTATTATAGTATCTGCATTTTGGTAAATTCTGGGATCACCTGTGGAGTTGTTAAAGTGGAAAAAAATAATCAAAGTACCTTTTCCATTCATCTTTGTTGCAAAAAGTATACTAGATGGCAATGCAGAGCAAAGCAAAAAAATTGAAGAGCTGTTCAGTTGCCTGTTCTGGTTATTGATTTAAAAGGATATTTGTTCAAGCTCTATCCAAAGCAGATCTTTGATTTAGGAATTCTTGAAGGATATCATAGAACATCTGCTCCAAGAGAATCTGAACTGTTTTCCTAAAATTACCATTGTTAACTTGGTGAGCATCAGGCACTTGGGCATCTCATGTTCCTTCTCCATGAATCATAAAATGTTTGACATCAAAACTACAAGTGACAGCAGATGAATGCCATTGTGTATTGTACAACACTCTATTATTGATTTGAGATAGGACTTGATCACCTGGCCTAATATTATTGATGTAGAGTGTTACCCAACTAGAGTGATTGGCTGTCCTGTCAGGAACAGTTGTAGGATGTTAAATATTGGAATTCACAACCCTGATAATTGCTTGGATTTCCAGGATATCTCTCCTAAATGCACTTCTAATGGTATTATCAGATATTGCCTTATCAAAAGGTAACTGGATAGCAAGTGTGGTGTCCATGACAATGTCACAAACAAAATATAACCTAGCATCGTACATCGGGGGCTAAAGGTCTTGAACATCATAATCTTGCTAATCATAATTGACAAAAATATACTGGCAGGCCTCAGATGCTGCTAATGAGTTGGATTGAAAATCCAGTCAATAATAAAAACCATTCAGAATCCAGATCACTAACCTAGCTAATCCAATAGCATTGTCTAACTACCAATTGCAAGCTGAGCTGCTGGATAGATTCCTAAAGACTGAGTTGATGGAAGCAAGGTGATACCATTTGAAGTACCTAGGAAGTATAATCAGATGACTGTGAGCAAATTATAGTGAGTGAAGACTAAGTATCTTGAGGAAATGGCAATAGCAAAATTGTCAATTATATCATGAGAAATATTAATGGGAGTGGTTAGAGCCTCTTCAAGTTGCATGTACACTTTGAACTGAGCTGTGCCATCTTGTAAGGTAAGATCCTAATCCTCCTTGTCTCTGCCACTATTGTCTCCATTTGAAACATGATCTCTACTGTAGGCAAATATGACTTTGCTCATTTTTTTTTCTATTTTCTTCATCATAACATCTAAATTCTCCTTCATTAGGATGACTAAAGGGTCTAATGGCTTGGACAAGCCATTATAAAGCTGGTAAGACAGTGTCTTCTCTATCATATATGCTTAAATATATGAGACCTTGTCTTTTTGATCTTTTTATCCAGATTGACAGTGAAATCCAATCAGATCCTTCAAATGCATTTGATAATCAATTTTGGTCTTTTGATTCAAAAGAGTTTCAATAATGCACTCTGGCACTAATGGAAGGCAATGAGATAAAAGAAAATAGTGACTAGTATAATGCCAAGTGACCACTGAATCCTAAATACCTTAGGCCTTGGGCTTCCTGGGATTGCAGGAGGTGCTTGTCTTGGTATGCATCTTTTCCTAGACTCATACTAGTCTGATTCTAAACTCCATTGGTAGCTTTTCAAGAACACATGCACAGATTGCTTCCATCCTAGAATCTCCTGCTTTATATCTATTCCATTTTCCTTCTACTGGTATTGCTAGCATTACTTATTAGCACCAACATTGCTGTATTGGCCTGTAAAAAAATTAACTATGTCTTTATATTCAGTGTGTTTATATATAATCTCATTATCTTTGCACCTGATAATCCATTTAGAACTAAATTCAAGGACATGGCTTGATCATCACAAATACTTTGAAGTAAGTCCTGTATGTGTTGTAATATCCACTAATTGGGCTTGGCAGCTTCCATCTTTCCATCTTTGTGCCCTTTGTTATGCTTTCTTGTTTTTATTGTCTCAGACTGGCCCACTGCTACTATGGCCCTTGATTTGGCTTGGTCTCACACACATCATGTTTAATTCAATTCATGTATGTCTTTATCATTGGGCATGCAGAGAGGCTCATGGACCTACCTATTGGTGGACAATCAAGAACATTACAAAGCTTGGGGCTAGTGGCATGTGAAAGCTTATGCCATCTTGAAATCTGAATACTTTCTTAGTTCACCAATGAGTGAGGATTCTATTGCACTCAAAAATTGTAGGAGATGGAGCCCCTGTCATAAGCAAGTTAACAAACATACACATTGTGTCCAAATGCCATATATGACAAATGAGAACTTGAAGCAAAGTACATAAGGCTAGAAAAGCATATTTTAGTGATAGACCTGCTTCTATCTATAGGTTCTAGTAGTATAGACCAAAGCTACTATGATTGGCAAAAACAAAAACAAAAATGTTTTTGCTGGTAGGCTAAGCACTTGATGGGCCAGCTTGTGCCTCAGATGTTATGCCATTGAAATTAAGGCTAGAGAAGAGGGAGGTAGGTGTTTATTAGTACATACTGTACATCATAACTTGTACAAGAAGGTCATACCACCAATACAGACCAGGTGAGCATCTATGTCCCCTTATACCTGTTTACTAACAAAGACATCCATTAAGCAGAAGAAGAAGGATCAGGCAATGAAGACCTCACCTTGGTGCAATGGACAAGGATCCCAACTTCCAAACCAGCACTTTAGTCAAAGTGAAAAAAAAAAAAAAAAA
>JBBPSU010000546.1:0-11302 GCA_038093755.1 Tylopilus microsporus | reverse complement strand
TTCTGCGCCACACCCAAGAACTGGGTCCCGATGCCAAGGTCAAGTCCGGGGGTGGAGACCTGTATTGGCCCTTCATACCCGTGTGTTGGTCTGTCTGCTATGGGTGTGTAGGTTTCGATCTGCACGTGTATTTTCTCAAATGATGACCCAGCCAGTGACGCTGATATGTTTACCCTTTTGATCAAAGGAAGCAGCTCTCCAAAACTCCATCCATTGTTCCCAAGTTCAGCCCAGCCGTCATAGTCCGATTTAGCGCCACGCACATAAACCATCGCTACGATGTGAAAATAACGAAGAGAGTATAATGAGATGCGACGCTGCGAAGATAAGCACAGGGATACTTTACCATTGATAGCAGAACCGCCGCCCACAGCATGGCCAGTCGGCACAATTGGGGAACGTCCGTCAAGGAATGGGCTCTGCTTGGAATGATAATTCGTGACGGTGGTACTGTTCGGGTCGAGGTGTTCGATAAATCGGCAAGGTTGGACGTGGGTAGGTACGTCGCGCGAATGCTTGCCGCTCTCGACGACTAAAATCTTGAGAGAAGAATTGGACGCGATCAATCGCCCCGCGGTGACACATGCGGTCGTTCCGCCTGTAATTAAATGAACAAAGCGGGGAAAGGGAGGAAGAGGGAATAGACATGCCTCCAGCAAAGATTATATCAAACTCTGAGGTCATCGTACACGCTATGGTAGAAATCCGTTCGCAGTCCAAGTAATTCGTGGAGTTTGCACTCAGCAAAGCTTTATATCCTGGCGGGTACGTTTAACGTTTGTTATCGCATATACCCCGTTGAGCCATAAAGTTTTATCTAGATCAGTGGCACAAGCCACATGTAGTAGGTTTAATTCGGAATGGAGTGCCCGTCCATAGTTTTGATGCCAGTGATAGCGACCGTCCAATGGTCTTCATCGATTCATCCACTGATAACACTGGCATTCGTGCACGGGTTCCGAGTCTACCAGTTGTTATGTAAAATAAGTCGGGTTAGAAAACAAAGGTGCGTTTGTTAGTTCACGTCGGAGAATCTCGGGTTCATGCTCGGCTAGCGCGTCGAGCGGGAAAGGTGTCTCGAAATAAGTGTCTTATCCAAAACACGGGTAACAAAATACCACCGTTGATGAAGTTGCCGCCAACCCGTCAAAGCTTGATTGTGAATTTGTGATGATGGTTCTCAGGGTCCGCGGTGATGGGCGTGACTTGGAGGTGACCGGTGACCGGTGACCGTTGACTCACCGTGACCGTGACCTCCGACTTTCTCGAAGAAGTATTGCAAACCATCATTTGCGGCCTCTATCAACCAGTGGCGAGGGCGCAAAATCTTAATGGTTTCTGGGGCGCAGCCATCTGTACGTGACGTTGATATGATTGCTATCTACTAGTATGCGGATGGATTGATCTGATTCTGGCCCGGGTTACCGACTACCCGAGTTCCGTGACCTAGCCTGAGGAATCAATTTATATGGGCGCTGATTCATTACAGTTTTAAACAGATACCCTCGTGCTGCATCAGTGAGCAATACGCGTGAGCTGGGGTATGAGTGACCCACCAGGCAGTGCGGAGCTGCTGCCGGGAAATAAAGCGGTAATAAGTGGGCGCAAAGATACTAATGCAGACACTGGCAGAGAGCATTAGCCTGAGGCTCCGACACAAGGCTATGGCTCCCAAGTCACCACCGCCAGTGCGTTCCCTCACAAGTTATAAATTCTACAGAACTCCTCAATATTTAGTCTTTCAAGGTGAATTGTCTCATCCGGAGAAGGCGGGCGTTACACTGCGACTCAGACACATCTTCTTCATTGAGCTCCTTACGAAGCCTGACGTCGCCCTTACCGCTGCAGCTCTCACCCTCCGTTTCTCAGTCCAACTCGCCAATGAGACGCTCGTCGATGTTGACCAATGCCATCGCGTCTGTTGACATATGCAACGGACGGGACTCGTTTCGTTGTTGCCGCTGTCACGCTGCTGACAGTAGTGTATCATTGCAGGCACGTTCGGATAGCAAGAGAGTTGAATACGTGATTGAAAGAGCCTATTGTGTGAGTGCTAGTACCGTCCCTGCTCCAACAGCTTCAAGTCCTGTGGGGCACAAACCTCCCAGACGGCTTTCAACACCTCCGTTCCGGGATTCGTGTCACACACCCACTCGAACAATCCCATTTGTTTTCCTTTCCGCCCTCCTGTCGTCGACCATCGCGCGAGACACCCTTCTTTCACAGAGACACTTCCCTCATCAATCTCCGCCAATCCTGCAGGCTCCTTCAATAGGATCGTGATCCGTGGATCCGTCGGCAACGGGATGGAGCTCCGCACGATGACTCCACGGATTGCTTCCGCATGCATATTGTGAAGTACCGTTGCACTCGTATACATCGTCGTTGCTTTACCGGTGAACGCCGCGACAGAGGGCAGTGCGTCCGGCGCGCGGCTGTGCATCGTCTTCATGCCACTGTCAACGGCAAGCGGGCACTCTAGGATTTGTGGCAAGTCGGTACTCTAGTGATATTTAGTCGTGAGTCCACCCGGAGATTGGCGCATCAGAGGGATGTCGAAGAGAAAGATAATGGGACGTACCTGAATCTCGGTGGACGAGACATGTTTGTCGTTCAAATAGATCTTGATGGTTCCCGGAAGCAGGACGTACTCGCTGGTGTTTTTGACTTCGCACTACCAGAACACTATGGGATGACTATATGCAAAAGGTGGAGATCATCTACGCACCGTGTAGTAGACACGCGTATCGATACTGGGCACGACAACACGCATAAACTCTGCTTGAAGGGGGAACGAGGCAACCAGAACATGATGTTCAGTGTGGTCGGAAGGAATAAATATAGTTCCACTGGCGATATGTGTGATCGGCTCCTTGCCATCCTGATTGTTGGAAGGCCCAAGAATGTGAACGACGTTTCAGCAGACACTGTATGACCAGCGACACGTACATGAGATATGAGCTGAGATACTCCCTGGGATGAAGTGTCTGCGCCAAGAGCATTGCCTACTCCAGGCGATATCATAGAGGTCACCACTCGTGCCTGACGAGTCGCCGGGGGGGGTGGAGGGGGTGGGGCAGCTGCGGTAGGCGCTCGCACTGGCACAGGCTTCATCAGGCTTGCAGCACCAGGCTGGCGTTCCCAGTCACGCCCCTTCGAATCGTCAAAGCGGCAATAGTGCCCGTGGTCAACGGCCATTGCGAATGGTTGAGATGAACCCGCGGTCTGAAAAACGCTCGTTGGTCCGAGACTAATATTGATCCTCTTTGGCTCTGGGAGTTGGATTAACTGGGACACCTGGTTCGCTGTTGTTAGCGCCAAGCTGATATTTTCCCAATTTTCGCCTGTCCACTGCTTGACCGTGCATCGAAAGTCGAGCCTCACCGTCGGTGACGGTATGTTTCCTGTCATTGCGACGTGGATATCATAGGCAGGTTTCCAAAAAACTTGCTTGACAACTGGGCGAAAATATCAGCAAGGAAGATTTGGAAGATTAGTTTTTAGTACCATAAGTTACGGTGAGCTCAGCAGCTTCCACGGGAACTTGGCTGCTGCAGGAGAGGACGGCGACGACCTTGACAGGTAAATCGTTACTGAGCTTCGCGAGACGTTGCGTCTCCTCCGAGACTTTGTTACCAATTTCAGCTAGCTTGTCTTCTAACTCTGAAATCGCTGTGGACCTTGTGGCCCCAATCTCGACAAACTCGTCAAAGAATGTGACCAACTGAGCTGCCTCGGGCTGTCCCTGATACTTGCATTGCGCGAGCGAGTCCATATAGGTTGTAAGGAAGGTAAAACTTTGCTGCCTGAGACCTTTTTCGTCTTCTAGTCGCCTCCGTTCTGCTTCGAGTTCACGCGATGTTTGGCTGGATACCGCAGAATTGGGGGACTGAGCAGCGGAAGTGCGGTAATGATCAATGATTGTCACGTCCCCCGACGCGGATGTTATCGAGACGTCGACAGATTGGATACTGGCAGGGAGATGTACGATCTCCACGACTTGGGGCTCATCCTAGAACGCTCGGCGTTTGAAAGGGCAAAGAAATGGCAGGTGCATCGTACCTGAGAGCGAAGGAAAGACAACGAGAACTTGCGAGTGACCTCAGCGCTATCCGAACCCTGAAATAACTTGACAGCCTTGACGGGGAATTGATCTGCTTCTACAATTGTCGCGTTCTCCGAAAGAGAACCACCAATGCGTACAACCATGTCAACCGCAATTGCAGGTGGTAAGGACAAGCTCAGGGTGTGTATTCCGGTCTACGATCGTCCACCCTAAATTATAAAACCGTGGTCACACATCAGACTAGTCACGTAAAAGTTCCTGGAACCCGTAGGACTTGCCAGTGGTACAAGTCACCGCCCGGCCTCTTCCGAGGTGTTTATCGCCGCTTTGGCTACTGGATTCGGATTTACCAAGGCAGTGCGTCAGACACCAGGCTGTGCCAAGGTACTGAGAAAATCACGCGACCAATTGACTGTCGGTCAAGTCGTGGCACCAGGACATGACTCCGAAGCCAACCAAAAATGGACCATGATGATGTGTAGTCCTGATTGATTTACAGACGCGAGCAAAGGAATACAGGTTGAGACTATAAATACAATTGAGTGAGCTGCAAGGAACCCTAATGAAAACTGGGTTTCTCTAGCAGCGAAAGGTGGTAACAGCGACCTCGACCAATTCGACATCGAAAGCCGCCGGTCTCCTGATCAACGTTGTATCGGCCATACAGATTTTTTCATCAGAACGCTTTACACAATACGGCAGCCTGGAGCAAGACGGCAATCAAATTGAGTGCATTGAAGGGCAAAAATAGATGCTAGTGTGAAACTCGGCTACATGCCAGCGTGCACGAATGATAGCACAATGAAGTGATGACTCGGATGTTTGCTATTGCCGACCCGAAACCGAGTGTCTTCCCCAGTTCCAATAGATGTGAAATTTCTATGCCTACCTTGCAAGATAGAGGGCATGCTAGTCTGTACGGTGCTTCCTGCCAGTGCCGGTAGTTGACCGTGCGTACTCTGGTTGACACGAGGAGTCATCGCCAGAGTGAAGCCTGAGGGAGAGCCACCGACAGGCTGAGCTATTTATCGCAGCTAATTGATGACATTTACAAGTTATAGGTGAAACTATCCACTACTGGAACACGGTATGTGCGATGTGTGCCTGTCAATGGTTTGACGAAGCTGATCAGAAATATGAGCACACAGCGAAATAAGACTGAGGCTACAAGAGCCTAGATATAGAGAGCAAACTCTGACACGAATGGTAGCCACTAACGGATGTATAGTATCGTGACACGGATATTTTCCATGAGATCATCAAGGGAAATGCTCTCCAGGATCTTCACTTTAATGACTTTGTCGGTGGCAATACGCTCGTAATCACGAGAGGTGCAGGCCAGCAAGAGTGCGCCGAATGGCTGTTTCAGAGAGGCGAGGAGCTTTAGCGCACTCTCCTGCCTCGCAGATTCCGACAGGGGAATCCCTGGGTTCATCAAACGTCTGAACCACGGGTTTACAAGGAACATATTGTGCGTGTTGGTCAGGTCCTCCTGTGTCTCGATCTCGACTCTCCCGAGCATTTCCACGGTGGTGGTGTAGGTGTGGCGTTTCGAGCTTGGGGTTACGGATGGTACCTGAAACAGAATACATGACAACTTCAGGCGGCCATGGTGGAGTTCGGGCGGTGGAGCATCCAGAAGACGGTCATGAAGCCTGATGGCAGAGCTGAGTGTCACCGCGGCCATAGACGCCTGCATGGCGGAGACCGATGCCGCAAGTGTCGCATCTACGATGGGTTCGTGAAGGTAGCGAGCCTCCGAATGCTGGTATACGGTGATTTCAGCGGGGAGACAAGTGTTGTATTCGGATGATGATCCCGTCCAAGCCAATATGCTGACATCGGCGGATTGGGTGAGCAACGCTTCCAACAGACGACCTAGCGCGCGAGGCGCTTCGTCATCACCGTAAATAGCTTCGATAGTGACCTTGAATACACCCAGCAGGGAGTAAGCGACGTCCTCTTTCCTTGTAGCTTGGCGCGTCGAAGCTAGGCGGAGCTTCTCGCGAACGTCGGCAGTCCCTGGCTTGAGAGCGGCAAGTCGGGCTTTATCGAGCTTAGTGACTAATTCCATTCCTCGTTGAATCGCGCGGGTTTCCTTGTGGTTTGTAGGATTGTCCGAGTGGGGACTGATGGGGAGGTACGGCTTCCAGTCTTCCGTGTAGAAATGGATAATTCTGGACGCGAAGTACTCTTGCAAGGTCCATGCACGCTTGTTCCACCTGCAATCCACGAATTCCTCCAACAGTTTATCCAAACGCTTGCCCACAATTTTCTCAAGTTCGGCGAGATCGACGGCCAGCTGACGGTATACGCCCTTGAGGTGTACTATTGTGAGCGAGGATTCAGAATACCATCGGTACATCGATCGCAGCGCCACATCCAACACCTCTCTTTCGTCCTTGTTAATGCAACAAGTGTCACTCCAAGCCCACAGGTACTCGAGCTCGTGGGTGATTCTGCAGTATGTTTGCAACTTCTGGATGGGAGTGGGGTGCTTTTCCTGGTCGAGAGTTTCCACTGCTCTGTCTTTGACGACGCGATACTCGGGTTCACCCTCGGACTCCCATGTGTGGGACAACGTAGAGTATCGAAAGTATCGCGAGATCGTGTCTTTCCAGTCGCCATCGGGGGTGAATCCAGAGGTCGGCGATAAGACGAGATCCTTGTACCGAGGATCCGCTTTGAACGCCTCCATTTGCTTTTGCCTGTCGCAGAGACGCCCACTTTCCGTATTGATCAGTACATGCGGGCGTGGTTGAGCGAGGGTTTCTTCGACGACTCCATTAATGATCTTTTTTGTTTCACCGGGATTTACACCTTTTTCCCGAAGTGCTACGAAGATAAATTTTAGATTATGATCAACATTTCGATGAAGGGACAGTTACCGGTTGACTTAGCATCCTTAGAAAATGTGAGTTCCACAAGCATTCGATCCAATGCTTCTGCAGCTTCGTGGTAGTGCCGGCGTGCGTACAGCACCGTGTGCTTCATGTCGTAGCCCCATGGAGACGTGGAGTTCAACCTGATTGCCTGGAATGAATGTGAGTTGAATGATGTAAAAATACGAAGGATCCGCAAGTGCCACAGTACCGCTTCTGCATCTTGTAAGGCCAGTTCCCAGTTGTCCGGGATATTCGAATGGGCTCTGCTCCGCTTAAGCAGCAGCTCGTGTTTGGCATCGAGATCTCCGATAAGAGGTTCCACAGCGATGAAATACTTGATGGCCACGCTCCAGTTTTCAGCCGCCAACGCTTGATTGCCAAGATTCTCGAGCTTTGCAAGACAATCGTTTCTGAATTCTACAAGAGTATTTGGTCATTGCGACGTATATCAAGATTTCAGTTACGCACTTGAGGACCAGTCTGCAAGTTCCACGTGCATTGCAATTTCTCTTTGATATGTACCCTTCATTTTAACAAAGAGATCTGCAGCCCCTGGGTCGCCTGCATCCAGTAGGAATTCACATTTTTTTTGTTGAATCTGAATTGCAAGACCACTGAATTTCCATCCGAAGACCTTGCAGAGCAAGTTAGCCTTCGTCAAGTTAGATTTCAAGAGAACACTTTACGAATAAGATAGTCCACATTTCTCGGGTCTCGTCATGGGGAAAGATGGCGGGCATTCGTGCTTTATTGAAGGACTCCATTGCGGATTCGAAGGACTTCTCAGACAGGTGCATATTTGCCTGAAAAAAATGTGTTAAAATAGTATTTGCCATGAAATTCAGCATATACCTGCACGAGCCACAGTAGCTTTTTGTCCCCACTTAACCTGTTTATGTGGGATACCTGTGTCTCATACTCCCCAGCCAAACAAGAAAGGATGCTCTGCAAACATGATGAAGCTGATTCATCATTTATAATATCAGCACAAACCTGGATGACCTCAAGAAGAAATGTGTGCTGATCCGAATGGCCGGACTGCAATACCTTGGGAATCTCTTGCTTGGCTAGCATATACTGTTTCTGCTTAATGAAGGCTATAGTCTTCGCAATTTCACCTATGGGTGATGGCCGGATACTGAGAGACTAATCGGATACTCCAATGAACAACGACGTCTAAGGGTCCATGGGACATTACCTTGTTCGCATCCTCCAGGGCGGCATTCCCATTCCCCAAACGTCCTCGTATAAGAGCTCGGTTGGCGAATGTGTCATGATTAGGCACGGCATCAGGTTTCTCGATTTCCTCCGAAAGCACTTTCTCTACGTGGTCTAAGAAGCCATGGAGCCATCCTTTAACTGCGGGGTTGCTAATGCTCATGAGAGGTAAAGAGAATGTGGTCTGCGGATGACGACAATGTAATGAGACCAATGGCAGGATCTTCATTGTCCACTCACAGGAGGTGATTTCCGTGTTGGATCCTCTTTATGATGCGTACAGGACTTGGGGGTCCCGGTTGTCTAGCATTCGGTCAGGGAACGGCGTAAGTGCTCATAAATAATGTAGCACCCACATCGGTGAAGTAGGAATTACTGGTATCGGTGAGAAGTCTTCGAAGGTTCCAAATGGTGAACTTTGCGTCCGCTCCGGTCACAAGGAGGTCGCTTCCGCGAGAGAAGGCAATACATGTTACATTTCCGTCGTGCTTAAGAGAGCCGCCGATTTCCTGGCGAGTTGCTGTGTCGCGAAGTATGACAGTATCGTTTATGGAATATGCGATGAGTTTGCTGTTGGGCGACAGAGCGACGGATGAGGGATGGGTAACGCCACGAAGCGCCCACTGATAGATCAGCGATCCGTCGTCAGAGTTCAGACACTTGATCTGGCCCTGCGACACAGCGAAAATCTGAGGGCGGTGGGCAAACCAGGCGAACGTGACATTGTGACTAGAAGTGGCCGCAGTGACAGAAATCGGGATGGTGAGGATCTTCTTCCCCGAGCTGATGGCGAAAATGCGGACGGAGCCAAAAAGAGTAGCTGTGGCCAGGCGCTCGCCACAGGGACAAAACTTGACTGCGATAACGTCATACTCGTGTCGCAATGGTCCAAGTCCAGAGCGTCTCTCGCCAGTGGACATGTCCCACACGTCGGCCGTGCGGGCGTCTGACCCAGTCACAGCCCACTTGGAGTCCGACGAGATATCGATGGTTCGCACTCCACCCATAGAGTGGCGTTTTACTAGGACTGGGGATGTCGTGCTTTGCGACTTGCTCCAGATCGCGAGCCCATCCGTAGTACCAGTAACGATCCTGGAGCCATCCTTGGATGTGGCGACGGCAAGGACACCAGTACTTGACTCGCCGATTGGCTCTCCCATGAGACTTTCGGGATGGCGTAACTGAACCGAACTCTCCTCGCCACTGACAATGCATCCGTCAGGTAGGAAAGCTAGAGCTCGTATTTTAGAATCGATAGGCACTACTTTTGCCGTGTCTGGAGCAAGATTAATGCTAAACCCACTCTATCCAGAACTAATGGCACACACCTTTCCCTGTGAGCAGACTCAAAAATTCCATCTTGACCCAGTGCCCGTATCCAGGGGATAGACTGAGCGGTGCAATGAGTTGGCAGAAGATCAAAGAGTGGGTTGAGGGCAAACGTTTACCTCTCACGACCCAGATTATCTATAGTTGTGACGCTTTCGGTTGCCCACGTGGACTTCATTGGCTGCGGTAACACGTAATTTCTCGACAGAATCAGATAACGGTTGTTGCCATAATGGTCTAGGACCTAGGAAACTAATGTTGCAGTAAGCTCGTATGCTCAAGTAATAAATTCATTGTTTACCATGGCGACTATGTTCCCGGCGTCAGCACTTCAGTGCTCAGCCACTTTCTAGACAACAGTGGTAGAGGGAATGTACATCTACAGACATCGTTTAGTTAGTCCTCTGGTGCACAATCAATACAATTCCGCTTACGTTGCACAATTAAGCCGGACCCATTCGTTGCTAGACTCATCCATGAGGTCTCGGTTAGGACGTTCTGGTAAGTGTGGCTACACGATGAGTGCCTTGGATGGAGTTGAATAGTTGAGTGACGAGGAATGGTTGATTCGTCGGGCTCGGGGACAGGCAAAATACACCCCTTTGCAATTGGCCAGTCAGTCTCTGGACCAGGGACACAATCCATCAACTACGCTACGCATAGGCGCAGGGATCAACACAGAAGTTGACATGGCCACGAAGGGAGGGCTATGAAAACAGCGTGCCAGAGGAAACAAAGAAGGCATACGATGCGTCTTCCCCGCACTGCTTGCGCTTTGGAGTTATGGGTGCTCGTGGGTTTCTATTTCTCGAGCGCTGGGATATTGTTATACGTGGTTCGATTAAAAACTGCCGTGATCACTTTTCCTCCAAGCGAGGGTGATGACATTTCGCACGAAAGTAAATCAATCTGTGAAAAGAACCTCCGAGTCAGTGAGGAGGAAGCACAGTGATCATTCAACGCTGATGCTTATGGCGGAAAATCTGCACAAAAAATAATCGCGGTTAAAAAATCCCATCGCGGTCAAAATCCCTGGTCACCGCAGTGAAAAAATCCTCTCTCGGTCAAAATTACTGGTCACCGCGGTGAAAAGATCCCATCGCGGTCAAAACTACTGGTCATCGCGGGAAAAAAATGTTCGATCATGCCAAAAAGATCTGACCATCACGAGAAAACTCTCGACCACACCGAAAATACTCGCCCATCGTGAAAAAAACACTCAATCATGCCAAAAAGATCTGACCACTACGGGAAAAAAGTACAATTGCGCTCATATTAACTACGCATAGGGTAGCATAGTGTGGATGAAGCAGACCAAGTCCTTCGTCGTAGTACCCCATGTCGCCAACCTAGAGGCATGATTCCATCACACAACAAGGACGCTGGGAACGTGCCAAGGAAGCTGCCGAAAGCGTCAGAACGCGAGCGCAAACGCTCAGAGAAGGGTGAGGAGCAGGACTCACCATATTGGCCTCAAGACGATCCATACGACCCGGGCGGCGAAACGGCTGCACCAGGCGATGCCCAGGGCATCAGGGAATGTCTTAGGAGAGTCAGCAACGAGCACATCGACAGAACGGACGCACCGAATTGATATACTGGCCCAGGAGGTCATTTGGACCTACCAGAGGCGAAGGGGCGCGTGAGGTCGAACGGAGCCGCGGAAATGTCGTAGGTGGCGGCGGATATGATGGGGAATCCCCCATGAGCAAGGGAGACGAGCGCGTTATCGAAACGAGTGCGCTACGTCGACATATAGGGCCAGGAGGTCCAGAGGGCGACCAGGAGGCGATGGACGGCGTTG
>JBBPSU010000545.1:0-11311 GCA_038093755.1 Tylopilus microsporus | reverse complement strand
TCTCATCCCGTGTGCAGGCTGGCCCTGCACCAACTACGGTTCCCTCTCAAAAGGGAAAAGAAAAGGAGGTTGAACCTCCAATCAACTTCGCCAATGTCGAGTCACGGCCCCTACTCCCCTACGAGGACGTGCTCGTAACGGAGCCTAGCGCCGACCCGTTTGAGGGCGTCGCAGGCCCCATGTTCCCGGGATGGAAGAACATCCCAAACGTCGGACAAGTCCTGGGCGACGACCGGGACACCAAAGGCACGCGCACGATCTTTGTGCGTGCCAGCTCTTGTATGTGCGCATATGAAGGCAACATGGCCGAAGAGATCCTTCGGGTCATGAGTCAAGGGCGCGTCCCAATGGTGCCCACGCGACGGCCGGGAACGGCCTTAAAAATGGAACGAGGGGCCATGGGCCCCGTAATCATTTACGATACGGCGGAAGAAATCCGTGATCTCTTTGCGCGAGCGCAGTCAGAGCCAGAGGGGAACACACCCTCATACCGTCAGGCTTCTGACCTAGTCTCCCTCCTCCACCATTGGAGGAAGCATAAGAACCTCGCGGTGACCGACCTCATGAGGGTCACCCTCAAGGCATGGCGACCCCCGTCCTGGGCCGCCAGTAAGGCCAAAAAGAAGAAGGAAGCCTTCCGCAAGGAGGCCAAGTCGAGGGAGGCTCCCCCACCTCTAGTTATCGTTCAAGCGCTGCAAAAGCAGCTACTGTCGGAGTCTGTCCCGACTTCGACACAGTCACAGGGCGAGAACGCCCCAATCACTACCCCGGTCAGTAATACACTTACCTTGCCGACCCCTCGTGCCTCGACTAGGCCGGCGTTCGTGCCAACTAGATCGAAAGTCAATACTGGCGGTACCAGGACGATACCGCTGGCTATGCGAGTGGTCGGAAACCGCTCCCGCCGAAGGGCGGACTACCGCCTGGATTGGTGAATTCAACAGCCAGTCCACGGCTGAAGAGATTGCGGCATATCTAGCCGCTAATGGCGTCACATATCACGACGCCGATGACGCTGTGAGTTGGGCACGACGAGCAGCCCGAGAGTTGGTCGACCGCGTCGACTTCAATGGAGGGTTCGATGGGGACAATGCATTCGTTCCCCTCGTCCTCCTCCGAGACGAAGTAAACCGGGCGGTCGAGGATGCCGAACTCATCCGCTCAAAAGAGTGGTACGAGAAGCCTTGAGGCCCAGGCCAATGGTGTCTCCATAACGGCGATCCCCACCCTGGGCATCTCGCCAGGCGCCTCAAAGGACAACGACCTCATCGTCTGATTCGGCCTCGCCGCGGTCTCATACGACCTCGCGTATGTACGCTACAACGGGGTTGGTGCCGTCCTACCCGAGGACACGGAGATGGAGGGCCCGGCACAAATGTAGGCTGGCGACGCAATCAGGGCTGTGGCCTCTCTCTTCTCTTGTGGGTTCAACCCCACTCTTACTTACTATGAATGGTCGCATCTGCGTGGGGGCGTAACCCCCTACCTTTTTTCTTTTGCTCGTATCTACCTTTCTCTCCTCTATCTAATTTTGTATGTTTCTTTATGTACATAATGACATCTTTCTTTCTCGTTTGGTTGTTCGCAAGGCGTGATCCGCCTCAAACGGGGAGGGTGTAAGGGGACTCGTCCCCCTTGGACCACATAGGGGCTCAAGGCCCCATATACGGTGACATCGGACACCGGTGCGGTGTCAAGCGCATGTGATAGGAGTTATCACATGCGCTGTAGCTAGTAGATAAATGGGGAGCGCCGTGACAACGGGCTCCCAATCTTTTTGTACTCTACGTATCTCTGGGCGAATCCCAATAGCAGTTCACTTCGCCCGAGCGATCCTGAGTCATAGAAGACCCACAAAGGTAATCAACCTTTACACCAGCGCTCGTTGAACTTGGCGAGCTCCATGTTGTCATCGTCATCGGCGTTCTCTGCCAATCGTGCATCGGACCAGCTCTTGATGTTGGCAAGATCGTCAGACATGGTGGTTTGAGTTAGAGAGGACAGACTGACCGCAACGGACTTTATAGGCATCAGCTCCACAATCAACAAAGTTTCGGACCCCACTTTTCAGACTCCGTATTGTTCCTCGCTAACGGCCTTCAGGGGTTCAGGCCTAAGAGGGGGATACTGTCATATCCCATAATTTTGACAAGTCCAACTCCGATGTTCTGGACTCAACTCCGGACTCAACAACACAAACTCCGGACCAATTTGTGTTATAGTATAGTCTTCCACTTCTGGACTTGTATATCCGTCTCACTCTTACATTCGTCTCCATTCCTCATTATTCATCCTTGTTCCGTTTTTGTATTAGTTCCACTCATACATGTCTCCGAACCTGTGTCTTGCTTAGGAGCACAGCTCTGGCCTTTCGCTACTCTGGCGTCCATCTCACTAATCACTTACTCATCACCACAACTCCGTTACTAATGCTATGTCCGTGCTCCATATATAAACTCTCCGTACCAAGCCATGTAACTTCAGTTCGAATATCAATTATTACCAACTCCTCTTGTCCAAAGTCTTGAAGACTTCATACTCCCTCTCATCCACTCGCAGGCTTAGTCTTCCTTGGACTTAGGTCTTGCCCCTTCGGACATCCAAACCTCTGCTCTTCCAAAATCCGGGACTGACTCTGACAAGGGCACACCACATACGGTGAAGCCAAGTCCCACTTACACTCTAGCACTCTGGAGTTCCGGAGTTAGACTCAGAGTGAGCGAGATTGACTCACAACATAGCTAAGTCAATGAACAACTTTTTCGTCTCAACCACATGAAAGCGCATGGTCTGCGGGCCTGGGAGAGCAAAGTGGGACTTGGACAGTGCCGGCCGGGAACAATTACATGATGCCTGCCCAAACAGATTGATTCAGTGGCGGTGCAATGTGCTCTTTTGTCGTCAACTGCTGTTTTGTCGTCAACTGCTGGACGCCTCTTCAGACACCATCTCAAGATCCATCACTTCCCAAAACTTGGTCTGGCCAGGTTGGCTAGCTTGCTATACTGTAGTGTCTTGTAACATACCATCTCATCAAGTAACACCTCGTCATCGCTTGTCGAACACACTCTGGAATGCATCCATTCTTAGCACAACGTCTTTCTCCAGAGCCGGTAAAACTGGAAGTGAACGTGCATACTTTTCTTCACTTCTGTTGGAACTCAGCATGTTAGTGGCCTTGCCACTGGCAGTAAGACCTCTTCCTTCTCAGGCAGATTTGATGTTGATCACTCTCGCTCCTAGGGCTGTTCACAACCTTGCCTGATGCCAGTCAATCTCAGATGCAAGTAACCGGTCCCTCTGGGCTCTTACTTCTCATAGCCTCTATGTGGAAGTATACTTACCATTGAGCTACCCCCAATGTCTTATGCATCTATTCTGTGATAAATAACTTCAAGCGACAATCTCGTTGTGTCTCTTCCTGAGGTGCCCCTTGTTGCGCAATGTTCGGGGTCTGAGGATCGACTTGTGTACAAGGACGACAATATATCTGTTTTTTGCGCTTCCTAATGTCCCCTCTGAAATGCCTATGCAACCTGTGAATGCTTGCACTGATGATCCAGGTACATCAAAGCGGAAGCACGAAGACTCACCCGATTGTCCAAGCGGTTGTTAAAGCAACATTGCAGGGATTCACTCCCAGGTGACATCACAGCTACAACATAATCATTATGCAAGGCTGCATCATCGCCTGAGTTCGAACCTGTATCATTGCATGGGGAGGCAGCCCAAGCATGGAGACAACTTGTCATACGATCCATGTTTCCTCCATCTCAACTACTCTCGGCTGTTCGGGAGAGGAACGTCCCAGGAAACCAGAATGCACAGAAACCGACAGGACGCATTCTCAACACAATATCAGACCTTTCATCAACCATTACACGAGGTCCTTTCCAACCCTAATTTAGCATACTCTCTCTGGTACCAGAACGAGCTCTCGTCAGTTCTACTGATCCGACTCTGAAGTCAACAGTTGTGTATGCCCCCGCATACAAGGGAAATTTGATGGAAAGGATGCTGTCAACTGTGGTGAGTCCAACACTACTTTTGCAAGGGATATTCACCTTTTTGTAGGTAGTTTTGACCTTTGATACACTGACGCTACCCATATCTTCAAGTTTCCTTGGTTCGGGACATTTCTCCAGATACCTTTGGAAGCACGAGAAGAACTCTATGTCCGAGTGATATTCCATTTGTGTGGGGATGGCGTCCTTGAAGACAATCATTATAAGGCATTCATGGAAGATTTTGTGCCCGAGGTACATGTATGTGTTCAAATTATGTGTCAGAGGCTGCCTCACCGATTATATACAAGTATATCATTGCTCCACAGAAGTATCTTCTGAATATGATGATGTTCATGAGTGCTGCATATAGTCAACTTCGACTAAATATGCTAGATCCTAATGTATTCTCCATTCAGAAGTGTTCGTGCAGTGCCAACAAGGTGATAAGTGGTGCGTTTACATTCACAAGTTTTGCATTGAGGCACTGTTGACACGTTTGTGAAGATATCCCCGAACTGCCTGCTAACATTGTGGTCATTCGAAACACATCCTTCTCGTTCACCGTTTCTGGATCTAGATGCCAGAAGAAACGATCTCTTCCATCCCACAGTATCTTCTGGTACCCTGCCGGTTATACTGGAATAACCTGTAGCAGTTTCGTGAAGGCTCAATCATTTGTTGCTTGTGTTCAACCCGATGAAAGTTGTGGTGGGGACATGACAATATGTCCACTAGGGACAAATAGTGCAATGCCTAGCAAGTATAGAAACGGTAATTTCCAAAACCCCAGTGTTCGCAACATCATGCTCACCTGAAATTAGCCTCTGTGACGCTCATACACATTCCTCTTCTTCTACTGATACGACAACAACGCACGCTCCAAGTCGCCCTCAATGACGACACACACTGACGACACAACGACGCTGCCCCATTGCCCTCGCCTCGCCCTCGCCCACCCTTCCACCCCTCCTGTGACATGATGATGATGATACGGCCTCCCACCTCAGCCTCAATCGATTCTGGCGGCCTCAACTTCGCATCTTGCTCCTTGGGGTTGCTTGGGCACCGGACACACTTCAATGCTGTTGTGGACAATTTGGACATCATCGACTTAGTCTCCCGAGCACCCCACCAATATTACTCTACTAGGGAAGCTGTAGGTTACCCCGATTTACGTCTTTACGTGTATCTCGAATGTTTAGTATGCTCTTGTGTAATTTATCAATACAGGAATATCGGGTATCTATGTGCTCAGGCTGGATTGGTCCAAGGACTTTCGAGTCCAAACAGTTACTCTTTGTATGATGCACATGATTGTATACTGCTTAGTCATCTTCTCAAGTTATTCGTGCAAGCACAACAATCCTTCGCAAGATCTTCATGCTAGTGCCAGTAACAACTCTTGGAGTGGTAACCATGACTCGCACGATTAGTGCCAACCTATCTGATCTGAGTACTTTTTCTAGATCACGTCGCTCGCATTGAAAGTCACTCTCGGTTCGCCATTCGCTTACAGCATGCACGATTTTCTGTCCATCACAGCACAGGAGGTAAAGGTGACCAACTTGTTCTGTATAGGTGACTATCATGAGCTCCCCCTTTCTATGCACCTAGAATGAAAACCCGGTCAGAATACAGATGCGGTGCCAGTGGAGGCTTTTCTGCTCGTAGTGCAGGCCGTTGATAACTTGAATCATTCAACCCTGGGACACAATATGCGAATGTGAACTCTCATCAGGCTCAACCAGTGAAAACTTTGAACCCGTTTTTTACAATGCCATCTCTAGTGACTACGTCCCACCACGGTCTGGCGAGCACTCCAACAAGGAAGAGGCTTGGTTCGCATTGTCAAGATAGGAATAGTAAGGTCCTCTGCATCTCTGATCCAGCTGTATTTTGACCCCACTCAGACTGCTAGGTTTCGGTGTATGTCTCATCGGAGCTTGCATATGCTTCGTCTTTGCATACTATCTCGGCCTACGACTCCCTAAACAGTGACCAGCATGCAGTTGCTCAGGTAAGTCCCCGCAACGATGCTTGCTGCTCACAATCACACTGAGAAAGACTGCTTTGATGACCTCAGTACACAAATCCCGTCTCTGCAACCTCCTGGGCGTTGGCCAACCAAACTCACAGGAACAATGCGACCTCCAGTCCAGTACGTGCCTTGTCTTTTTTGTTCATCGCTCACCCTCGCGCAAGGAAGATAGATACATATACGGCAGCCTGAGGTTGCTCGCCATCAATGATGACTTTGCACGCCAAGCCATGTTCCTTGTACAGCAGCTCAGTTGCTCTAAAAAATGCGTTACCAGCATATTCTACAGCTTCATGGTTGTCAACCCCAACTTGGACCCTGTCCACTCGATCAAGGCTACCGTTGTCGAGTTCCATGAGCGACGCCGCCATCTCAATGGTCCACTCTTCGAGGTCACCGAGCTTGCACAGTTGCCAGATGTGCCAAGGCTCTATCTCTGCTTTGAGGGATTCATTGGACAGGAACTCGTCTCTGCCACTGAGTCAGCTGGTTTGGATGCCTCGCTCTCATCTCGCATCTTCAAGGAGATCAAGTCCCTTGGGACTGTCGTCACACAGGCTCAAACCGCCAGGCAAAACGCACAGAGCAACACTGTCCTGCCTGGTCCAGGTCTGCATGCCCTTCTCTGGCATGTTTGTTTTTTTGGCTTAAATGGTCTAGGTGCACAACCTGCTCTGAGTTGCGATATCCTCAATGCCCTCTACAATTCTCTCAAGTATGAGCAATACTACCTCGCGATGCTCTACTATCAAATCTGGGTCACTTTTCACCTGTGAGGTCCAAAAATCCATTGAATGGCTGATGGCCAATCCAAACAACCCAATAACCTTGACATACTTGCCACATTCGACCTGCAGACCCTCGCTTCTTTCCACAAAAACTTCACCATAGACAAGAACATCTCTCATACATGAAAGGATAGCTTGCACCTACAACAAACTGGAAAGAACTGGGCAAGGCAACCATCTAGCTCAAATGGACCCTCTTCATGACAGAGACTAGACACCAAGGAGCCTTCAAACGGAAGGGTTCGAGTCTCAGATATGGAACACCGTACAGGGTGATGTGTTCACATATCTACCGCTCTCATCCAGTTTTGAAAATGCAACCCATACCTCGCCCACCAGCTCATTTGCACAGTTGATCTCCGAGCAACAAGAGCAATGACAAAAGGAGCCTCTTGCAAACGAGTTCAAGATTTCGGTGCTCAACATGTGCGACGTCCTCATCTGATCTCTGCTCAACCTGCACCAATGCAACAATATCGCCATGTTGTACTCGCTCATCGGCATTCTCTATGCATCTCCCACCCAAGTATCCTAGTCCACAATCTTTGCCCTCTTCGAGTCTTGGGCTTCCCTTGTTCCAAATTCCCGCACAGACCGACCACCTCAGCAATCTTGCCATGATGTTTGGAGGATTTGATTCCCCAGCCACATCACAGCCTTCCCATCCACCCTCTCAGCAACAGCCTCAACAAATCCCACCGGACCCAAGGACATCCTTCTCACAGAAGCCTTCCTCCACCTCCTCTCCACCGTGACTTGGAGCTCTGCTGCTGTCCACCTTGCCATTTCATCCAATACCCAATTCTGCGCCATTCTCACTCTCGTCTACATCATGCCTCCGAGTCTAGGTTATGGTTCGATCGAGCACTGATGTACTTGACCAAATATATCTCTGTGATTGTGGCGTATGTAGTACGTCCAGCATACCCAGAGCTCGTGCTCCTCGCCATCAAGATCATCTCTCAGCTTTCCTCTTCAATGTCTGTCACGAACCTACTCACACCATAGATAGCAGTGCCAATTCTGAGTGCACCCTTAGTGGGTTCAGGTGGCTGTTGGACGTCGAGTCCCTGGATGACATCAATGCAGTTGAAATGACTGTGGAACAAACCATGAGTGCCAGTGCTGCCAACAGAAATGCAAGCACTGGGGGGAGTGGGGAGTGCTTTGCTGTTGCTCAGTATAATTACAAAAGCACAGTTGGGTCTCATACTGAATGGTAACTTTATTTGTGGATGATCAAGTTTATGTTAATTTGGAAATTAAATGTCAATGGCCAATTGCTGATTGAATGATAGCTTTATCATAATTACAAAGCTTGATTAGCTTTTGTATAAGTGAGACTTGATACTATTTCAAATCTTTGTCATAATTACACTAGCTGTATCAGCTTTCCAGCCATGTAACATTCAGATGACAATCATGATGGTTAATCAATAATAAATATCTGATATTTTTATTATCATTTATGATATACATAGTAGCCACTGATTAAAATAAAAACAAGATAAACAAAGCATGTCATTAAATATCACAATGAATATGGTTTGATCATTTCTTAACACATTCAGTAACCATATTATTAGTATTAACAGTTTGGTGTCATGGATATAAAAGTGTGATCTATTGTATATCACATCAAAATAGAAATGCCAATTGACAGAATATCTAGCAACAAGTATAATCAATTCTCTGTTCATCAATAGTATGATGAGAAAAAGATAATTGTATATATACATTTACCTCCTGGTATCTAACTGATAATGATTAGATCATATGTGCCTAGAAATACCAGTACTTCAAAATTTTCCTGATGTCGGAGATATGTTGGATGTGTGCATCGTGATCTACCTTGATGACATCCTCATATGCTCTTCCGACATTGCTGTACACCGCAAACATGTCCGGGAAGTCCTCCAGCACCTCCGTGCTAACAGACTCTATCTCAGGCTCAAGCCGGAAAAATGCAAATGGCACTCAGACACCGTCGAATATCTCAGATATGTCCTCTCCCCTTCCGGCCTTACCATGGCCAAAGACAAGATCCAGACAATCCTCGATTGGCCCAAACCCCGGAAAGTCAAGAACATTCAGTGCTTCCTCGGTTTCACCAATTTTTATCACAGATTCATTCAGGATTACTCTGGAATTGTTGTTCCTCTCACCCGCCTCACCCGCAAAGAAGTCTGTTGGAATTTCTCCGATGACTGTCGAAAGTCCTTCAACCACCAAAAGAAGCATTCACCTCCGCTCTGGTCCTCATTCACTGGACTCCGGACCTCCCTATTACTGTTGAAACGGATGCTTCTGACTATGCTATTGCTGGTATTCTTTCTGTTACCTGCTCCAATGATGATATCCACCCTGTAGCGTTCTTCTCCCACACCCTTTCTGGGCCGGAGTTGAACTATGATACTCATGATAAGGAGCTACTGGCGATTTTCGAGTCATTTAAGAATTGGCAGCACTACCTTGAAGGCTCCACAACTCCGAGGGCCGATAGACGTCGTTATGGACCACCACAATCTAGAATATTTCTCCACCACGAAGCTCCTGACACAACGCCAAGCCCGGTGGTCGGAATTCCTCTGTCAATTCAATAGATCCTTGCTGGAGCATCCACTCCAAAGGTTTCCTCCTATGGGACAACCGTATCTACGTCCCGGAAGCTAACGACCTCCGCCTCCGCATTCTCCAGACATTCCATGACCATCCTACCGCCGGACACTTCGGACAAAACTGTACTCTTGAACTCATCCGACATGAATATACCTGGCCTGGAATAAGGACCTTCATAAAGGACTATGTCATTCCTGCATGTCCTGCGCCCACGCTAAGGTACCCCGTCATCATCCATATGGACTCCTGAAGCAACTCCCAGTTCTGGAGAAACCATGGAACTCCATCTCCATGGACTTCATTGAACAGCTTCCTCCTTCAGAAGGCTTCACCGCCATCCTCGTTGTCATTGACAGATTGTCTAAACAAGCGATCTTCATCCCTACTCACAACACCATCACTTCTGCTGAGCTCGCCAAATTATTCCTGATGCATGTATTCTCCAAGCACAGAGTTCCCACCCATGTTACCTCCGATCAGGGCTCCGAGTTTGTATCCCATTTCTTCCGATCTTTAGGTAAAGCGCTCGAGATGCGCCTCCACTTCACCTCCGAGTCTGGTTATCATCCTGAGGGAGATGGCCAAACAGAACGCGCTAATCAGACCCTTGAGCAATACCTCCAGATATACTGCAACTACCAACAGGACAACTGGTCCGAACTCCTTCCACTTGCAGAATTCTCTTACAACAATGTGCCTAGCACTACTACGGGTCTATCTCTGTTTTTCGCCAACAAGGGCTATCATCCAAATTTCTCCATCTATTCCGATCATGACCTTACATCTTCCTCCACACAGTCCTACGTTACAGACTTAGAAGAACTCCACGAATTCCTCCGATTGGAAATGCTGGAAGCGCAGAAACGCTACCAAGGACCAGCAGATGCGAGACATAGCCCCGCTCCGGACTTCAAACTCGGAGATCAAGTGTTCCTCAAGGCGAAATACCTCCGGTCTACTCAACCATCCAAGAAACTATCCAAAAAATACCTAGGCCCTTTCACTATCATTTCTAAACCTGGAACTCACTCTTTTACCTTATGATTACCAGACTCTATTGCGCTCCGTACATCCTGTCTTTCACGTCTCTCAGTTAGAACCTTCCGTTCCAAATACAATTCTGACTCGGAATCGAGTCCAACCTCTGCCACCTCTGGTTGAGATTGACAGCGAGCCAGAGTACAAGATCACGGAGATCCTAGACTCCAAGATTAATCAGAGAAGACATCATTGTCAACTCCTGTACCTGGTCTGTTGGCTCGGTTACGAAGGAACAGATGACGAAACCTCATGGCTACTAGCTACGGAATTAGGAAATGCAAAGGATCTCGTCTCGGACTTCCATCGGAAGTCCAGACAGACCTGTGTAACGACCTAGACTTAGAGTCGTGACGCTTGAGGGCAAGACAACAAGCAACTGATGTTCGAAGCTTCAAGACTAGTCGTCAAGTCTGAAGCGAGTAGATAAGAATGAGGAGCGGTACCCTTAATTCGTATTCAAGCCTAGGGCAAGAACTGAACAAATGGATAAGACTGCCGATGTATGTACTTTACATGGGTTTAAATACTGGAAGGAAACGAGCACAGACCAGGCTATGAACTACTATGTATGGACGAGCTATGCTGCGTACATAGCCGTGCGCAGTCGAGGCTGTTCGTATAAAAAGTGGAGTCATACGATGAGCGAATGGAAAAGGGAAAGAAAATCATACGATACATTAGCCAATGGAAAGAGAGAGAAAGGATGAAATCGTAACATTACCCCCCTCTTAGATCGAGTCGTCCCGACGAGACCGATAAGCCTATCCAATCCGTTTCCGGGTATGGATCGCCGTGAAAGACGACTCGGCTTACCAGTT
>JBBPSU010000542.1:0-11336 GCA_038093755.1 Tylopilus microsporus | reverse complement strand
TCTCATTCAAGTATATACCACCAAAAGCGAAAAGGTAAGTCGCTATTATGTTTTTTCTACTGTAAACTATACTTGTCGCCTGCTCAGCCAGCGTGCAAGCGATGCCATGGACGTCGATGACGAAACCGACTACAAAGATATGGTGAAGAAGATTCTGCAGAGTAATCCCTCCTCTATGAAGATCCTTGTCGATATGAAGGACGTCGAAAAGCTTCCTGTTTTGAGTCACGGTGGTGATGCGGAGGATGATGACAATGAGACAACTGACAACGATGACAACAAGATACGTAGCCATTTGTGCAGATATCCGAATGCATTATTTAGAAGTCGAATGGGGTTAGGCACTCAAGACATCTGACGTCGACTCACACCTCATCCGTTGGCGTATCAAGCTTCAAGCCTGCCACAAAAACGATCACAACGAAGGATATACTTATGTTGGCCCAATGGGAATGATTGCACTCACGCCGGCCATGATTCTGGATTGGTGCCGTGCTCTGGTACGTTGAAATACTTTCTTGACTTGGACAACAGATATATTTCAACATCGTGATCCTTACAGGATCAAGGTCAGCCTGGGGTTACATTGACCACACCACCGAACATCCCCTCGTTTGACATAGCGAACAAAGCGCATTTCTTGCATCCGGGACGAAGAGCACAGCCCCTACCTGCCCCGACACTGACACCGACACCAAACGGCATGGATACTATCAACTCCCTCGCATCCGCCCTCCTGTTTCAAATGTTTGCCAACTCTGGTCTTTTGCAGTCCGCTAGTTCACCTGTTGCCAAGGTTCCTCCTGCCCTCGGCGTCCCACCACTGGTGACGCCGCCGTGTAAACCGCCTCCATCCAAGTCTCCACCACTCTCATCACCGACACAACTCAAGCGCTTTCTCTCATATGCAGAAACCAATCTCAAGGTCCGTAATGCATCCCAATATGAGGACGAACTTGATCTTCGAGGCATTGGGCCAGATGTCCTTGTGGATACGCCTGAACATATTTTGTCCGAGGTCGGGATCCCGATTGGCGACATCATTCGTTTGAGGAAAGCGAGCGTTGCATGGTGGAACGGACCGGATGCAAAGCGGAAGCGGAGCGGCATGTCATCGTCATCGGGCACATTGCACCGCAGGTCTGAGTCTTTGGAGCAACCAGTGAAGAAAAAGGTTGCATACGAGAAGCGATACCACAATGGTGGTGGGTCGCGTTTTTCAGGACCACCAGTGGTGGATGGTGATCCTGACCCTACTGTGGACTACAATTTATACTACATGTGCGACATGCAAAACCAGTGGCTTCCGGTTCCGAGGGGATTTGTTGTTATCGAGGACGCAGACGAGGATGCAGCCTGAAGAAACAACTTTTTGTGCATTAGATAGTGTTCACTAGTACATTGTACTACACTATATACCCAGACGCACAGAAATAACCCACAGGTTTGTCGGGCGTGATACTTTGACAGGCACGAACAATTGCCATCACTGAAAGGTCATCACTGTGACGACACAAGTATGACTTGACCGCAGAAAACGCTTGTTCGATTGGATTGTAATCCGGAGAGTAGGGCGGCAAGTAAATCAGCTTGCAGACTAGAAAAAATCAGAAAAAATCAGAGTTACGATACATAGCAATGAACAGTGCATGTCTTCAACGAGTGTGCGAACTTCTTCACCCTGGTGAATATGACAATTGTCCATGATGAGGACGCTACGTGGTCCAGGATATGGGGTAGTGAAAGGCATCTAAAAATGTCAGCCATCTTGGTTAGTTCAAAAATGCGTCAAACTTACGATGTGTTCCTGCAAGAAACGCAAGAAACATGCACCGTCAACTGGGCCTTCAATAATGTCGTACGTGATAATACCATCAAGCATGATGGCAGGAAGAATGGAGTAGCGAACACCGCGTACAAAGTACCATTGCCCACGGCAATGTTGTCCCTGGAATGATCGGCCACTTGGGCGACAAGACGTGCGTCGGTCCTTTGCTGCTTCATCGATGAACAACAGCATGTTGGCGTCTGGGGCCTCTGCTCCAATGTGATTCATGTAGCGTGCGCATAACTCCTCATTCTGCTCGGAAGCAGCAAAGGTGATTTTCTTTCTAGTGAGCTGAAGGCTTCGCAGAGCATGGTAAAGAGTGGGGGTTGTAGCATATACTCGACGCTTCTCCCATAGCTCGTGTTGGAGTTCGTCAAGGTAGATGGTGCCGCGGTGAGTGACTACATTGGAGATGAATGTGACATCTGCCATACTGAGGATACAACGGCGCCTGATAATGCAGGAGTAGGTGTGGGGGTTGTACACAATGCCAAATCGTTTGTAGAGACTGAGAGTCTTGTATATGAGCGTCTTCTTGATACCTAGGAGGCGACAAATCTCTTTCACAGTGTAACCATCTTCAGAGAGGGCTGGAATATTGAGTTTTGTGTGGTTGGAGACGATGTGCTGAGGCATAGAGTGATGGGCATGGTAAAGGGCAAGTCTTTGGTGCAACCAGCGTGACAGTGCCAGCAAGTTCGGGGTCCTATCCCGGCAGTGTCCGAGGCGCGACTTTCACAACATTGAATTCCACATCAAAATGAAAATGGCTGTAAGAGAAAGTATCTGGGCAACCTGGTTAGCAGACACCTCCATGAGGGCCCCATAATCTGTTCCAGGGCTCTGGGACAATCCAGCTGCCAGGATCACAACCTTCACCCACATCTTCTTGTGTGGCGCTGGAGCATCCTCCTCCTTTTCAATCTCTGACTCATCCTCCTGTGGCCTCTTGCATGGTATATGCACCTTTGCACACAGAACACACAATTTCCCCTTTGTTCCTGGGGAAGGTGGCATACACTCTCACCCCCACTTCACATATTGAGTGCATGTCAATGTTGTTGTCATCTCTATTGTGGATTTCCTCATCACCTTCTTCTTTGACCTTGGATGTTGTTCCTGCTCCTCCTCTCCTTCCATTGCAAACTCAATAGGGTTGTTCTATTTATTGCAATCAGCTCTGGATCAACTCTGACTGGACTATCATGCACCTTGGACTTCCCCCATGTCCTCTCCTGCTCCTACACCACTTGCTCCTTCTCCTTGCACTCCTTCTGCACATGCTCCTCCACTGCCTTCCACTCCTACTTCTTCTTCAAGTTCTCTTTGGGCTTGCACCTTTGCCACTCCTCCACAGTTCTTCAGGCTCGCTCTGCCCATTCACACTTGGCAGCCTTGAGCTGTGTGATGAGATGAGCAACCTCATCATCAACTTCAACATCAGATTTGAAGTAGATGCTTTCTTGTGTGGGCAACATGTTGCCATTCAGGTTGAAAAGGCATTCTGGGCAGACTGGCTCATGGGTGTTAAGCTCATGGACAACCGTGAGAACTGCACTGTCACCCTCTTGTAAGCACAGTACGTCAATACGCTGCTCTGATGTCACCGCATGGACATGCTAGTGTGCACTCCTATTTCAACACCAATGGAAAAGGATCTTGTCCTATCCAAGGCAGACTGCCCCCAGGATGATGCTGAGAAGCAGGAAATGGCTCAATTCCCATACTATGAAATTCTCAGCGGCATCACATGGCTCTCCATCGTCATGTGCCCTGACCTTGCCTTTGCTGTCAGCATACTCAGTCAATTCAGTGCAAACCCAGGCAAAAAGCACTGGAACACTCTCCTACATGTCCTATGATACATACAAAGCACCCAATATCTTGTGCTCACACTTGGACGAGTCAGCGATGCCAACCCTAATACTCTTGTTGGGTACACAGACACAAGCTGGGCATGCAACCCAGACAACTTCAGCTCTACCTCAGGCTACATGTTCAGACTTGGAGATGCTGCCATCTCATGGAACAGCAAGAAACAGCCCACCATCGCTGCATCGTTGACTGAATCCAAAAATACATGGCACTAGCCCACAGAACAAAACAAGTCCTGTGGCTATGCTACTTACTCATGGACATTGGACTCCTTGACAAACCTGCTCCTCCCACAACGATCCTCACAGAAAACACTGGTGCCATTGTGCTTATGAAAGAGGCCTGTTTCCATGCATGCATGAAGCATATTGGTGCACAACACCACATTTCGCAAAGACAAGTCGAACTCGGTACTATTAAAGTCATACACATACTGACTGCCGAAATGCTTGCCAATGGCTTCACAAAGCCCCTCACACACGACAGCATCACCAAACTGATCGATGGATGTGCCCTACGCCTGATCTGAGGGGGTGTGTTGGAGATCAGACCATTCATTGAGCCTCCTACATAAAATTTGCCATATTTCCTTTTCTGGTAGTCATGTGTAACATTCATGCACACTGTTGTAAGAAAGATAGTCAGTGTGGGATGTGAGTATAACTCATCCCAGGGGTTCTGAAGAGGATAGAAGAGAGAGGGTTTGCTTCCAAACCTATCTTGAGCGCAGGCAAGAGAATCCGGAGCGTGGGAAACACGGAAATGGAAGTCCAGATGCAGACACAGAAACCCAGAAACGGACACAGAAACAGACATGGAAACAGATGGGAAAGACGAAGGGAAAGGGGAAGGAAAACGACTCAGAGACGAACCTGCACACAGGCAGGTGACCTTCAGACTGCAAGAAGATAGTCTATTCCTAGCTGGACAGGCTCTTAAGTAGGATGTAGCTATTGGAAATGCTACATGAAAACTTCCAGGGACCCTGTCATCCCTGTCAGATGCAAAGGAAAATAAAGAGGGCCACCTCTATGGTACGACAGTGACAGCAGCAAAGGCCTAGAGCCCTGGCATGCGATGTCCAAAGTGATATGAACAACGGAAGTAAGTCTGAACAACCTGGACACAGAAACCCGGAACGGATACAGAACGGATACAAACAGATAAGATCGGACACAGATTGACACAGATTGATGTGGGACTGTGACCCAGAAAGCTGCGAAAGAGGGGGTTTCAACCGTAGAGAGTGACAAACTCCTACACCATTCGCTCCACTTTCCTCCAGTCTCATACCATGTCGACTGGAGGTAAGCTATTCTACATAGCCCATACTTACACTCTTTACTTACCTATATGCAGTGTAACCCATCATACAGACGACATACTCCTACAGCTTCCCACTTGCATAGTGTGATCTATTATAATCAAAACTACTAGCCTAGCAGGTGCTAGTAGGATAAGTAATGAAGAAGCAGCAACCAACACATTTGAGCATGCCAAAATACTTGCTTTATTGCAATACAAATATAACTAAGATATTACAACCACTGGTCAAGGTAGCAATAGTAATAGATAACCAATATCAAGCTTAAAAAGTAAAATGTTGCTTAGAGTGGTAAATAGGAATAATATATACATGGTGGCAGTGTGTGTGAACTTATTTAACCTTATATATAATGTTTAATTGTATATCTCTGTTTGTAGTGCCAAATAGTGCCAACTATCATTTGATATGATAGAGATTCTAGCTTTTCACACAAAAGCTCAAAAAGTGTTATAATGACATTGCTGTTTTGAAATGGGCATATATCTACAGCCACTGGATCAAATCACATGACCCAAGGACTGAGTTGTAGCCAAGAGCAGGTACTATCTTTGACTCCACCAAGCCTAAGTGATTAGATCAAGTGTGTTTGTTGTGTGCTTCACACACCATGTCAAGATTAGGCATTGCAATGCTTTTTGAGCCCAATGTAAATTGTGCACACATCCTCTAAACTGCACACACAAGTGATTAAAATTTCATATTAATTTTTCACAACTGTATCAGTGCCATGGTCATGGTATTGTCAAGAATGCAGTGATGCTATCTTCACACTGTCCTCATTGTGTTGGTCATGATGTGACTTATTGAAAGAACCATGAGAATGTTATGGTGGAGAACCAATTTCTTAATGATTTATGCAAATATATTTAGACTTACATAGACATGTATATGTAACCATCAGGTCATGGTAACCTATGGACTTGGGGGATCCAAAATAACATGGGTTGCAAGAGAGTTGACTGTACTCTATTTGTGTCAGGGAATCACCACCCTTGGAAGTTTTGCTCTTTGCAAGATTCTATGCCTGATCAAAACAGACCTGAAGCTGATGACAATGTTACTCCTAGCTATCCTGATAATCATGACTAGAATGCAACTCAATTATTCTTGGAACAATTCTGTCACAAGGCCAATTGATTATATGTTATATTGCAAAATATGTAGCTCTAATGCAAAAGAAGGTAAGTGTGCAAAAACACTTCAATCAATTTGTTCTTGCTGGCTGCATAAGCAATAGGCATGGGGTTCCTAAACATATTACAATCAATGCTTGTCAGGGGCTGCCTGACATTGAAGACTCAATAATTACTTGGGACTATGATTTATTGACTAGAATTTTCAAAGATTTTCCTTTCACATACTACTTGATGCCTATTTCACCATTCAAACTCACACTAAAAATGCCAAACCATCTGAATGGTACAACCATTGTAGAACTTGCTGATATTGTCCCAATGTATAATACCATTTCTAATTTTGCCTTTGCAGAAGTCATCAACTGCTCACCAGAGTTTTCTTTTCAAGGATATACAGTCATCAGGAGGGCAGAGCAATTCCCTATACTAATATGGAACTCATCTATGCCCAGTGCCTCCATTCTTTGATTCAGTGCCATTTGCTAAACATGTATCCTCATTGACCTGCCAGTTATGCATCTGCATTGATTTTTTACCATCAGGATAACCATGGACAAATTCATTCAGGATCTCTGGACATACCTGCCAAGCTCCTGTGCATCTTTGATCCACAGTACTTGACTCAATTAGCAGAATTGAAGGCCTATTTCACAATGCTTATTTTGTCTATAAATTCTGAGTATGGAAAGGTGTTACTGTCCATGATCTACATGATAAGGGAGATAACAGGCAACCCATAACAAAATGCTTCAATTATTGGACTGGCCTCACATTCAAGAGTTTGATGAACACTTGGATATTGGATTTGAAATTGATATTCAGGATTTAGTGATCACTTGGTATTATACTAATCACTATTTTCTTTTATCTCATTGCCTTCCATCAATTCCAAAGGGTGATATTGAAACTCTATTGGATCAAAAGACCAAAATAGATCACCAAATGCATTTGAAGGATCTGATTGGATTTTATTGTCAATCTGGACAAAAAAATCAAAGAGACAAGGTCTCATACATTAAAGCATATATGATAGAGAAGACAATGTCTTACCAGCTTCATAATGGCTTGTCTAAGCCATTAGACCCTTTGGTTATCCTGATGAAGGAGAATTTAGATGTTATGATGAAGAAAATAGAAAAAATAAACAAAGTAATATTTGCCTGCAATGGAGACCATGTTGCAAATGGAGACAATAGTGGCAGAGACAAGGATCTTACCTCACAAGATAGCACAGCTCAGGTCAAAGTGCACATGCAACTTGAAGAGGCTCTAACCACTCTTATTAATATTTCTCATGATATAATTGACCATTTTACTGTTGCCATTCCCTCAAGATACTAGTAGTTAGTCTTCACTCACTATAATTTGCTCAGTCATCTGATTATACTTCCTAGGTACTTCAAACAGTATCACCTTGCTTCCATCAACTCAGTCTTTAGGAATCTGTCCAGCAGCTCAGCTTGTAATTGGCAGTCAGACAATGCTATTGGATTAGCTGGGTTAGTGATCTGGATTCTGAATGGTTTTTACTATTGACTGGATTCTCAATTCAGCCCATTAGTAGCATCTGAGGCCTGCCAGTATATTCTTGTCAATTATGATCAGCAAGATTATGATATTCAAGATCTCCTGATGTACAATGCTGGGCTATATTTTGTTTGTGATATTGTCATGGACATCACACTTGCTATCCAGTTACCTTTTGATAAGGCAATATCTGATGATACCATTAGAAGTGCATTTAAAAGAGTTATTCTGGAAATTCAAGCAATTGTCAGGGTTGTGAATTCCAATGTTTAACACCCTACAACTGTTCCTGATAGGACAGCCAATCATTCTAGTTGGGTAACACTCCACATCAATAATATTAGGCCAAGTGATCAAATCCTACCTCAAATCAATAATAGACTGTTATACAATATACAATGGCATTTATCTACTGTTACTTGTGGTCCTGATGTCAAACATTTTATAATTCATGGAGGAGGAACATGAGATGCCCAAGTGTCTGATGCTCACCAAGTTGACAATGGTAATTTTAGGAAAACAGTCCAGACTCTTTTGAAGCAGATGTTCCATGATATCCCTAAATTAAAGATCTGCTTTGGATAGAGCTTGAACAAATATCCCTTCCAATCAATAACCAGAACAGGCAACTGAACAGCTCTTCAAATCTTTTGCTTTGCTCTTCATTGCCATCCAGTATACTTTTTGCAACAAGATGAATGGAAAAGGTACTTTGATCATTTTTTTCCACTTTAACAACCCCACAGGTGATCCCAGAATTTCCCAAGATGCAGATACTATAATAACTGGATAAATCTTGTTGTTGCCCTTATCTCTTCATTACTACAAAGAGTGCATGGCATCCTCCAAACAAAGTTCAACAAACTCATTTGAATCTCATTCATTGAAAGAGATTACATGTGGGAGACTTGGAATAAGAAGCAGTCCAGAAGCTGCTTCTATTTTCCACCAAGAAACAAATAGGAGGGAGAGCAGATAGGTCTGCTTTTTAGGCTTGTTCAATCTAATACTGGCAGTGATAACAGTGGATTGTTAGCTAAGATGAAAGAATAAGGCACTTGCTACACCTGATTGCTTTGTCTTTCACCAAAATGTAGTAGGACAAACTGCCTTGACTGGTTAGGAACTGATTGCCTAGTAGACAAGTTTTTGTACTTACAACATTAGCAAAATAGCACTTCACTATACAGTCCATTGTGAATTCTCACAGTCTCACAAACTCTACAGCAAGGTACCTAGTAATACATGCTTTCCCAGTTCTATGAATACTTGTGGCAGTGAGCTTAGGTTGGTACCCCACAGGTATGAATCACCATACACAAATTTATGCACATTTATACAAATCACAAAAATATTTCCATTTCAAGAAAATAGCAAATTGGAATTAGAGGCAATTGAGAGTGGTAAAATGCTAATCTCATCTAACACTACATGAAACTCCATGCTATGTGTGATAATACCACATAATGCATTGACATACTACATATCAAATTGATCATTAGCTGGTTAATTACAGTTTGGTTTCCACATACCTGCTAGTGGACACCCATTTGACACATAGGTGTTGGTTTTCATGGCATGCTTTGGTGACTGGTCAATTTGCTATTGCATGTTCCAATATCTGATGAAGATCTTTGAGTACATGATAAATTCAAATTGCTAATCTTATCAAGTGCTGGTCTGAGTATATTTGTTAAGGATGGTATGCAGCCACAAACATAGATACCAATAATAGAATAGAATATCAATAGATACTTTCCACAGTAGCCACAAGACAGCCTGCTGCTACCTGTAACAACCTAGACTTAGAGTTGTAACACTCGAGGGCAAGACAACGGATAACCAATGTTCAAAGCTTTAAGACCAATCGTCAAGTCCAAAGCGAGTAGATGAGGATAGGGAGCGGTACCCTTAATTCGCACTCAAGCCTAAGGCGAGGATTGAACAAGTGGATAAGACTGTTGTCGTAGGTACTTTACATTGGTTTAAATACTAGAGAGGGCTGCGCACAGACCGAGCTATGAACTACCTAACTTAGGTGTGCAATGCTGCGTGTATAGGTATGCGCAGTCAAGGCTGTACAAGTAGAAAAGTGGAGTCATACGGCAAGCCAATGGAAAAGAGAATTGAAGTCATACGATATGTTAGCCAATGAAGATGATGAGAATTGATGAAATCATAACATTACCCCCCTCCTAGATTGAGTCGTCCCGACGAGACCCGATAAGCCTATCCAATCCATTTCCGGGTATGGATCGCCGTTAAAGACGACTTGGCTTACCAGTTCCCCCATTGACCCTGATTCTGACCATTAGCAGGCACCTCGTTGGTGATGTCCCATTGGTTGTTATCCCAGTCAGCAGCAGGGCGCTTTATTAATTTACCCCACCTTTGTTGGATGCCAATGGCGTTCCACTCGGCAGATACGATGGTGGAGAAAGTGAAGACGTGGAATGGTCCGAGGGAGAGGGAGACGACGATGGGCGTGTTCTGACGAGCCGCTTCTTGAACGATGGAGGAGGTGTGGTCGAGGATGGCATGGGAAATGACATAGATGAGGAAGGCGAAGAAGGCGGTGGTGACACAGAGGAAGAAGACGATGAGAGACATGGTTGAAGGATGAAGACGCTGGTGGAGTTGATGGTGTAGAAAGGATTTATATACCTCCTTCGAAGTCCAAACGCGTGGCATGGAAGCGTGTTGCGGTATCTATTGAGTAATCATGGAAGAGGGCAGTGAAGTCGGAAGTGGAAATTCCTCGGATCTTCCTTGGTGAAGACGGATTTTCTTTATGGAATTTTGTAATTGCTTTATCTGCGTTGGTCAGATTGGCCAATGGTTCCCAGGTTCGATCCATTTCATCCCAGCCCTTCCAATGGACGAGATATTGAAGTTGTCGTCCTTTCATCCATGACGCCACTATTTTTTCGACTTCGTATTCTTCGTATCCTTCTTCCGTGATTACGATTGGATCAGGGCGCAGGGTTGGTTGTCCTTCTAGAACATCTCGATAAGGTTTGACATGGGAAATGTTGACCGTTGGATGGATGTGGATAGATTTAGGGAGGCGTAAGGTGACCGCATTTGGTAAGACCTTCGTGATAGTATAAGGTCCGATCCATTTTTGGGTCAATTTTCGTGTGGTGTACGGGAGTTTGAGATGTTCCGTGGATAGCCATACCTGATCGCCGGTGGCGTAATCCGGTGCTTCGCTTCTTTTTTGCTCCGTGGAACGTTTCATTCTTTTTTGGGATGCCTCAAGGGCTTCCTTAATTTCCGCGTGAGCTTCTCCAGCCTCTTTGCCAAATTCTCCAGCGGTGGTTTTGGTATTTCCTTCAAAACCTAGATGGGGGTGATAATTTCGGGTGATGGCGAAAGGAATAGTGCCGGTGGCAGAAGTGAGGGCGTTATTGTGCTGGAATTGGGCTAATTTGATCCATTCTGCCCAGGTTTCCTGCTTCTTTGCCACGTAAGCACGGAGGTATTGTTCTAGATCTTGATTGATCCTTTCGGTTTGCCCGTCGGTTTGAGGGTGATAGGCCGTGGAGAGCCATTGTTCGATCCCGAGGAGTTTACAAAGTTCGGAAGTAAAATCTGAAACAAACTGTGGTCCGCGATCTGAAACTATAGTACGGGGAAGTCC
>JBBPSU010000541.1:0-11356 GCA_038093755.1 Tylopilus microsporus | reverse complement strand
TAAGACTGTCGTTGTAGGTATTGTACATGGGTTTAAATACTGAAACGAAACGAGCACAGACCAAGCTGTGGACTACTACGTATGGACGAGCGATGCTGCGTACATAGCCGTGCACAGTCGAGGCTGTACTACAGAAAAGTGGAGTCATACGATGAGCGAATGAAAAAAGAAAAGAAGATCATACGATACTTTAGCCAATGAGAAGAGAAAAAGGGATGAAATCGTAACAATTATATGACTCTGTGGTGTTCTTGGCATAGAGATGGGCTTTCTTTTGTGAGGCAGCAATGTTATGGTACTGCTCAAGTGTTGATGAAGCCATCACAACCTGTCTTGTACTGGTGGACTTGCTTGTTTTTGAGGACATAGTTTGGCGTGCCATGGTAGCAGCAGGGGAAGGTGAAGTGGGAGCAAATAGCATTCTTGTCATATCATAGAGGTCTGTTACAAACATTGTCACATTTTTCCCCTACATTTGTGCCCCTGACCACACCCATCACTGCAGCTCCAACTCAATCCACAAGGTCACTAGTTGTTAGAGCCATGCCAGAGATGAACTCCTATGCAACTCCAGAACTCCAGAGTTGTTGGATTCCTAGGGGACGTTGGCCTCAGCTTATGTGCTGTGCCCTTGCTGATGTTCATGTCCTGATATTTCGGAGCAGAGGTAGATGATGCAGAGTTAGGACAAGGAAAGTCCTATCGAAGAGAGGAGTGATCGAAGAAGAAGTTCGATAGATCAAGTCGATATTCAAGCTAAGGAATTACATAGTTGAGGAGACATGTGGCACTGGTTTATATAGTGAAGTCTGGTCAGAGTTCATACTAGAATAAATGGAGATATCAGAGATGCTATACTGTGAGCATATGAAATGGAATGGAGAGCATATGATGTGGCGGAGAGTGTGTAAGCTAGAATGAAGGGTCAGAGGGATGCTATGTACAAAGAATGGAAACTATACTAAGAGGAGATGAGTAAGGTGGAATCTGAGTAAGATGGTGCTCGGATAACTGGAGCTGTGCAAGCACAGGTTCAGAAGCAAGAAAGTAGCAGAGCTAATATGAAAGGGGAAAGATATGTACATAAGTGACAATCAAAGAAGTCTGGAGGGCTGAAGTGAAGTCCTAGGCATAAATGCTTTGGAGTTTGTGAGTGAGTGGTCCAGAGTTGGTCCAGAGGGTCAGAGTTAGGACGGGATATGACACTAGTACTACCCCTTTGAGTTTTCAATAAGCAAGCCAGCCAAGCGGGTGAGTTTTTCATGTGGAGGCCACCTAGTATGCCATCATAGCTGATCAGCCTGACACACAGAAATGCCAATGAGCACTTCAACATCCAACTTACCAAAGAGAGAGGCTTGGAGTTGGAAATCATCAATTGGGTCTGTGCATTGTTCAGAGCAGCCTAGCTTGTCACAAAGTTGTTATAGTGGTGTTCACCCTGCCATTGAGGCCATTATGAAGCTTGTTGGCTTGAACATCCTGCAGAGAAAGTTAGCAACCAAGTATGACTTTTGATTGAGGTGGGTCATGTGTGTGTACCAGTGGGTGTTCCAGCTTGCAGGAGACTGAAGAAGTACTGAAGTCAATGCATAAAGCAGTGGAGGCATAGAGTGAAGCAGATATTGTGAAGCTTACTAAGAAAGGATTGAGAAGGAAACACTCTGACTGACATGCCAGTGCTAATGGAGATGCAGCCTTACTGTAGCTGATGTACTGCTATCCTATACTACAAAGAATGGTTTCCATCATGTCACAGTGATGTTGTTGTTGTTGTTGCTATGCACATTGCATTGTGTTAAGTGGTTGGGAGGGGCTGGTGAACCCATGCATACAGTTACAGGTCAGATCCAGCATACCTGCCATGCAGTTCCCTATGCATCATCCTCCTCATATGGTGAAGGGATAGGCATTGAATGTTGTTGTTGTCATGTCATCAACAACACTAGCTCATCAACACCTGCATGACATGGGTACTGGCAGAGTTGGAGGTTGCATGGGACATGTTGTACACCTGTCATTGCTTTACCAGTTTTATGTCCTGTATGACTGGCACAAAAAGTGCCAATGGGCTAGATGTACCCACAAGCAAGGGCAGTAGGGATGCATGATGGTGTGAAGTTGATAATAGTTGGATTATGTAATGATGTGGATGGTGGATGTAACTTCAAGTTGGTGTTGATGAGCAGTATGAGGTGATGGGTCATGGTTGTGGTACTGCTTGACTTGAAGAGATAGTGATTTTATATATGTACTGTGCTACCAGCAGTGTTACGATTTCATCCTTTCTCCTCATCCTCATTGGCTAACATATCATATGATTCTCCTTCTCTTTTCCATTGGTTTATCATATGACTCCACTTTCTTACTCGCACAGCCTCAACTGTGCATGGCTGTGTACACAGCATCACTCATCCATACATAGTGGTTCATAGCTTGGTCTGTGCTCGTCTTGTCCCAGTATTTAAACCCATGTAAAGTACCTACAATGGCAGTCTTATCCACTTGTTCAATCCTCGCCTTAGGCCTGAGTGCGAATTAAGGGTACCGCTCCCTATTTTCATCTACTCGCTTCGGACTTGATGACTAGTCTTGAAGCCTCGAACACTGGTTGATTGCTGTCTTGCCCTCGAGCGTCACGACTCAAAGTCTAGGTCGTTACAAGCAGGGTATTATTTTTGTTTAAAAATTGGGAAGGTGTGGGGTTTTTTCAAGTTCAACACAAAGGTTTTTTTTGGTTCAGGGTGCTGCTGTGCCCCAAATTTACCATTAAGATAGTAGTAACTGCAATGTAAGTCACTCACCACATTAAATTTATGGCTCAATTTACCTTGATTTACTAGCTCACCCAACATGCATGGATTACTACTTGACAGGCTCAGCCTCACTGCTTTCCACTTGCCTTCAAGTTTGTCTTTGCTGGCAGCCATGATAATCACATCCATTCCCCATTTATCCCCCCACAGCCCAGGGCCTGAGCCATATGAGGATTTGTATTCACTCACACTATGTATGCCTGCCCACATTATATTTCCCACAACACACTGCCAGTACACACTGCCAGGCAGGCTTTGTTATGATCACCTGTTTCTTGGATGCTATAACCCTGTGCAACTTCTTTTCCTTTTCCTCTTGTCATCACCTTGTGCATCATATCTTCCTTTTCTCATTGGCTCATCATATGTTCTCCCATGTTCCCTCTTATTCTCTTGTTGTCCTTGTACCATATGCAGTGTAAGGAACTACCGTTCCTTACAGTTGTAGGACCTATCCTATGACCTCTACACGACTTCCCCATCATCGTCACTCACGTCCTTAGTGATCCTATTCACCCGCATCTCGTCTGTCCACTGTCCGTTGTTGTCCGCTTGTCCGCTCCTACAGGAATCGTCCGGATCATCCTTTCCTTTGTCTGCAACAGTCCGCATCGCACCGGAATGTCATTTGAGGTTCGTGACCACTTTATTCTATGACATTGGACATCTTGGCTAGTTCCCAAGTTATGGTTTCCGACGTGTGAGGCACGAGGTACTTACACTCCATATGGTCCTGTCATACTTATTTCAAATTGGTGTTGTTATGGCAGTCTGGAGTATGCTCTGGACTATAAACTGTTTGTCAGATGATTTGAATGCATCTTGCGCCCGTTAGCATTGATCATACTTCGCTCATCGTCCTTTCGTTCGTCCTCATCATCGTCTGCCATATTATCACATCTGCTACTATCGTCCATCACGTCCACATCCGTTCTGACTGCAGTGGTCGCACCAGTCATCACTTTCTATGCACCGGACAACCATTGTCCATCTATCGTCGTTCACCTCTCCTCATCCTCGAAGCCTTCCAAGTCCTTTTCTGTCCATCATTCCTGGTTTCCTGAGGTCCAGACCTCCTTAGGACCCTCCGGACTCTTCTGTCTTTAGGTCTCCTCCTTCACCAACTCATCAAGAGTCTCTTTAGGGATGAACCTATCATTCCCTTAGATCATTTCTTTTGTTTAGGACCTAGTTGGACTTGTCCTTCAGGATCCTTTACATCCCTTCAACTGGAGCCCACCGCAAAGGACTCTACAGAGTTGTCTAGAAGGACACTTCAACCTAATCCTCGATGCACAGAGCTCGAACAGCTCCGTGCGCAGTTCCAGGAACTCAGTCTTTCTGAAGATTCTGATTTTTTGACACCTGTCACTCCTGGCAGGGCGCATCACACATGGATAGGCACACCGGAATCCTTCGGAACACCTTCACCAATTTCAAATTCACCGTTGCTAATGTCCGGACAGTTACCTGTCAACTCGCCGCATCTTCCTACCGTCCCTGAGCAGCTTCCTGCGCTGCAGGAACAAAACCCATCTGATCCCTTCGATCTCGACTCACTTCCGGTTCCGGGCAGATTTTTCCAGTCATCACCCCGACGACCATATCTATCTGAGCCCAAGCATCTGGATCTGTTTTATCTCCCTTAGCTCCTCTATCTCCTCTCTCACCACTTACTCCCCTACCGTCGTCTTTTCCCTCTTCTGTTGTACCTGCCAACGTTCCACTACCCTCTCCTATGTGATCATCACCTTCTCTCTCATTCCTACTACATCCTAGCCCGCTTTCCTCTCCTTCCAGGAGTTCCTCTAACGCTCCACTACCTATCGCTCCAGTCCTACCAACACCCGCTCCAGTTGATCCTATTCCTACTACCGCTCATCCGTAGCCATCCGTACCTGTTCTTCCACCTGTTCTTCCTGTTCCTATTGTTCTTGCTGTTCCTGTTGTTCCTCTACCTATCATCCATCCAAATCCTCCCCGTGTTATGGCTAACCAAGGATTTCAGATGCCCCTTTGGGGTACCCAGAATGCTCCTAAGTTCAATGGCAGATCCCCTGCGCAGCTTCCGCGCTATTTAGAGGATATAGATTTCCTTGGGGTTGCTGCCGGACTTATGGACGAAGAAAAAGTCAAAGCCACTATCCGCTATGCGGACCTTGATGAAGCGGAGGTTTGGGAAACCTTATCGTCTGTGACCACTGTAGGAGTTCGTAACTCACTACGGTTGTAAACCCCACTTTCACAGCTTTCCAGGTCGCAGTCCCACATCAATCTGTGTCAATCTGTGTCCGATCCATCCAATCCGTGTTAGTCCGATCCGTTTCTGTGCCGGGTTTCCGCGTCCGGGTCGTCCGGACTTGTTGCCTATATTTCACTTCAGACATTGTGCGCCGGGGCTCTAGGCCTTTGCCGCTGTCACTGCCATACTATAGAGGCAGCCCTCATTATTTTCCTTCACATCTGACAGGGATGACAGGGTCCCTGGAAGTTTTCATGTAGCATTTCCAATAGCTACATTCTACTTAAGAGCATGTCTAGCTAGGAATAGACCATCTTCTTGCAGTCTGAAGGTCACTTGCCCGTGTGCAGGTTCATCTCTGAGTCGTTTCCCTTCCCCTTTTCCTTTGTCTTTCCCATCTGTTTCCGTGTCCGTTTCCGTGTTTCCGTGTCCATGTCCAGACTTCCGTTTCCATGTTTCCCGCACTCCAGATTCTCTTGCCTGTGCTTGAGATAGGTTTGGAAGCAAACCCTCTCTCTTCTATCCTCTTCAGAACCCCTGGGACGAGTTATCCTCGCATCCCACACTGACTATCTTTCTTACACTGCTAACCCTGCCAACTGGGTAGCATTCATTGCAGCAGTCAAGCAGCTCTATCTGGGCTGCGAAGGTACCAACAAGTATTGCCAAGCTGACCTTCAGTATCTTGTAGAGGATTACAAGGCTAAGCCAATGCGAAGCCAAGAAGACCTAGGAGAGTACCAAAGGAAGTTCACGAAAGTGGCTTCTCATCTCCTGAACGCCCAGAAGCTATCCGAGACCAAGAGGAATTCCCTGTTCATGCAAGGGTTCTCTCCTGAGGTCGGAGATAGGATCCACCACCGGCTTCTGATCGTGAAGCCGGACCTCCATCTGGAAGATCCATATCCGATTGAGGACACGGTGGCAGCAGCTAAGTTTCTTCTAACTGGTTCCGCACTTCGTTCTCTCTATGCATCGACCCCGGCAGCGCCAGATCCATCGACTGGTGTGCAATCCTATCGTCCTGCAAGGGCACCGGGAGTCGCAGCTCCGACAGCTACTCTGTCCAGAAGTTCTTCCACAGCGCCAGTGAATCTGTCCGTGACTACTGTGCCCTCAGCGCCAAAGCACGAGGTTCATATGCACATGTGAACCGGGCTTTGCACATTTTGTGATCTACCCGGACACTTCATTCTGGAATGTCCTCATGTCCAGGAGTATCTTGCTTCTGGCAAGGCACTCCGAGGTACCGACAGCCGATTATATCAGCCTGACGGCAAACAAATCCCTAGGATCCCTGGCTGTAAATGTCTTAAGGACATGCTGGACTTCCTGCAGGGTTCGCAGTCCTCCAATGCTCCTGCTCCTATCCGGAGTTCTTCTTCTATCTGTGATGTCCCTCCGCATATGACCACGGGTATCCTATCCTTATCCTATCCTACTGACGCTATCCTTGACATCGAACCTTCCGCCTTCTATACGGTGGAAGACAAACCAGATTACACTCCACCCACTTATGCTGACCCCGCTTTCCAACCTTACTTTGCAGAAGCCTGGGCTACCTTCAAAGCCAACAAGGCAATGAAGGACGGACGAGGGAAGAAAGTCTGATTTGACGGCGTCGAAGTTCCCTCTTGTAAGTCCGGTTGCTTGGACCCGAGATCAGCAACCGTCACAGAGGAGATACTATCTCCGGAGCTTCAAAGAGCTTCCTCTCCCCCTCCGAGTGCACCTGCATGTCCTCCGACGCCCCCTGTCATTGTAGCCAAGTCTCCTTCAATGAGTTCATCCTCGTCGCAATCCTCTTCTATTCCTCCTAAACCTTCTAACATGTCCACAGCATCGGAAAGTGCTCCACTCTGTGCTTCCGTCTCTAACCCAACTCTTTTCCCTCCTCCACAAGGGCAGTATAGGTATTCCTTCCCACTGGAAGATGAGTCCGCTCTGAGGAGAGTCCTGGAAACGGTGTTGCAAACCAGCATACCTGTCCCAGTCAAGGACCTCTTTGCAGTTGTGCCGGAGTTCCGGAAGCAATTCCGCGACCTCACAACCACTAAATGTGTACCATCTGCTAACTGTGTACAGGTCAACGAACTATCCGGCCATGATCCACACTTGGTGGAATGTGAATGGGGAGACATTGTCCTGCATAAGGATGACAGTCTTATCGTTGCTCACCACAGCATGCCCCTCCGTGCCATTGATGCATCGGTACAAGGCACAGGACAGACAATCTGATGTGTCCTTGACTCCAGGTCCGAGATTGTAGCCATGCCCAAATGCATGTGGGAGGAGCTCACACTTCCTGTCCACTCCAATCATATTATGCATTTGTCATCCGCTAACACCTCCATGGACCCAACCCTTGGTGTCCTGGAAAATCTTGAGCTTGATTTTGGTGCTGGAGTTGTTCGTCTCCAGGTCCAGGTCATTGCTAAGGCCAACTTTGATCTTCTTCTCGGCTGTCCTTTCCATTGCCTTATGAGCACTACTACAAATGACTTCCCTGACAGGGGTCAGACCATTACCTTACGAGATCTGAACTCTGGAAAGGAGTATAAACTTCCTACCCGTCCTTGGACCGAAGGATGTCCGCGATGCTGTCATGGTCTCCATTGCCAGAACCATCAGGCAGTCATCAAAATGGGTTTTTAGGTGCCAATGATCCACCTAACGGTTGGGGAGATCCTACTAACTACGCCGGCTTTTCCACTTTCGAGTCCTGTTATCCGTTTCTACGTCCAATGATATCCGCGTTCCTCTTCCGTTCCTTTACAAGTCCGAGGAGACATGCTTCCATGTTCTCCGCTCTGGACAAACCAACACTGTTTTCCACTGCTTCGCAGGTGGATTACTTATCTTCTACTCATACCGTCCTTAACCCCCACGTCCTCTCTGCATTACGTGCTATGCATTTCTCATCCTTTCTCTGTCATTCCCTAGCTTACAAACTGGTTGCCAAGAAGGTCTGGTCCGTCATTGCTCCTTTAGACAATGAGTTCTGTGTCCTCCAAGTGCTTCCTAAAGATCCGCTCGCGAGTCTATCACCACTTCCTACGCATCCTCCTGACTTCTTTCCTGGTGTCCGCTTTACCCAGGAACGTGCTGACCTCCTAGACCTTGACCCAGCCAAATGGTTGTGGCCCGAGGAACTCAAACTCGTCTGCTGGTTGGTCCATGACCGTGAGATGGCCTTTGCTTGGATTCCTACTGAGCGGGGTCGTCTTGATGAATGGTACTTTCCTCCTGTCAAGATTCTGACCATTCCACATACTCCATGGATCCTCCGAATATTCTGGTTCCTCCATCCATGTGGAAGGAAGCGATCCAAATCATTAAGGACCGCATTGCGTCCGGAGTTTACAAACTGTCCATCGCAGCCTACTGTTCCCGGTGGTTTTGTGTACTCAAGCAGGATGGCAAGACCCTCCGACTAGTCCATGACTTGCAACCGCTTAATGCTGTTACGATCCAGGACTCCTCAGTCCCTCCATTCATCGAGCACTTTGCAGAATCCTTCGGCAGATATGCAGTCTATGGAATGATGGACTTGTTCGCCGAATATGATCAGCGTCCGAGTCCGCTGCATGTCAAGTCTAGAGACATGACTACCTTTAACACCCCTCTGGGACCTCATCGTTTGACTACTATTCCTATGGGTCACACTAACGCTGTACAGATTTATCAGGCAGATATGGCCTTCATCCTTCAGGATGAGATCCTGGACCATACTATGCTGTTTGTCGATGACCTTCCAGTCAAGTCCGGAACCTCCCACTACCAACGGGAGGATGGTTCCTACGAAACCATTCCAGAGAACCCTGGCATTTGCCGGTTCATCTGGAATCACCTTATCATTGTTAACTGCATCCTACAGCAATTACAGAATGTCGGTGTGACCATGTCTGCGAAGAAGTTTGTGCTTGCTGCTCCGTATGCTACAATCGTCGGACACAAGTGCACCTTCGAAGGTTGGATCCCTCATGAAGTGAAAGTCCAAAAGATCCGTGATTGGCCCGAGTGCCAGAACCTTACCCAGGTCCGCGGATTCCTAGGTACATGTGGTGTTGTCCGCATTTTCATCAAAGATTATGCAAAGATCTCCCGTCTGCTGGTGGACCTAACCCAAAAGGGCGTCCCTTTCGAATGGGGTGAACCCCAGCAGGTGGCAATGCAACATCTTAAGGACGAGATAATAAAGTCTCCTTCGCTCCGACACTTGGACTATGAGTCTGGCTGGGAAGTCATCCTTGCGGTACTACTAGTAGTAGACTCGGATACGTCCATCATCGCTGTTGGATATATCCTATTGCAGGGGGGAGACGATGGGAAGTGTTACCCGAACCGCTTTGGCTCTATAAGCCTCATGGAAGTCGAGAGTCGCTACTCCCAAGCTAAACTTGAGCTTTACAGACTTTTCCGTGCTCTACGCGCAGTCCGCATTTTCATATTTGGAGTTCCTAACCTTACTGTTGAAATGGACGCCAAGTACGTGAAGGGGATGATCAACAATCTGGATCTCCAGCCAAACGCAACCATAAACCGGTGAATAGCTGGAATCCTTTTGTTCTCCTTCCGTCTTGTCCATGTCCCTGCTGACCACCATACTGGAGCGGACGGACTATCCAAACCGTGATGTCCTTCCTCCGAGAACAATCCTCTGGAGACCGATGACTTCGAGGATTGGCTGGATAACACATATTCTTTTGCCATTGTCCTTCTCAACGACCGCCCCTTCTCTCGCTCTTCTTTCATTGATCCTCTCTACCCTTATGGGCTACTACCCCAGACCACCCTGGTCTATTCTTCTGCTTTTGCGTCGATGACAGATGTGGAGCAGATCGATCCTACTGTCGTAACTGACCCTCCATCTGTTCCTAGAACACCCAAAACCATCGAGAAAGACATCCACTTGGATCATATCCGTGACTTCCTTCGGACCCACAAACGTCCTCTGGGTCTCGAGGACTCCACATGGGTATCATTCGTTTCTGCTGCCAAACGTTTCTTTTTCCTCGATGATAAATTCTGGCATTGCGAACCTCACGGACGTCACCAGCTAGTCGTTTCGCATGAGAAGCAGTATGGACTTATACAGGAGGCTCACGATGACCTCGGGCACAAAGGTGTCTACACTGTCCGGACCTGTTTACTCTTGCGGTTCTGGTGGCCGATGTTGGCTCAGGACGTGAAATGGTTTGTCTGGACCTGTCACGAATGTCAGGTCTGGCAAACGCAAAAGCTTCATATCCCCCCTACCGTTCCGCTTGTCGGCGGTCTTTTCCACAAGGCACATTTGGATACAATGCTGATGCCTTGCGCCAGAGGTTATCACTTCATTGTCCAAGCACGGTGTGCTTTGTCCGCTTATCCGGAGTGGCGCATGTTGCAGTCCGAAACCGCGCACACCCTCACTACCTTCATTTTCGAGGACATCCTTTGTTGTTGGGGTGCTTTATCCGAGATTGTTACTGACAATGGACCTGCATTCATGCTGGCCCTTGACCACCTTGCAGTGAAATACCACATCTGACATATCCGCATCTCCCCCTATAACTCCCAGGCTAATGGTATCATCAAAAGATGGCATTTTGATGTCTGGAAGGCCATCATGAAAAGTACCCTGGGGGAGGAGTCTCACTGGCCTCGCACAGCTCACTCCGTTTTTTGGGCTGAAAGGGTAACTATAATCAAGTCCGTCGGACTATCACCATATTATATGGTCCACAGTGTCGAGCCGCTTCTTCCATTTGACTTATCCAAAGCTACTTTCCTTGTTCCGCTTCCAGATTCCGATCCGTTCTCGTCGACCAGACTGATTGCTTGGCAAGCCCAACAGCTCCAAAAGCATCAGGAGGATCTATCTGAGATCTGGAAACGGATCTTGGAGTCGAGATTCCAGTCGATCAAGCAGTTCGAGACCACGTACAAGAACCAGATTAGGGACTACGATTTCCAACCTGGAAGTCTTGTCCTTGTCTGGAACTCTAGGGTCAAAAAGGAACTAAACCGGAAAACAAAACCAAGATACCTTGGTCCAATGGTCGTCCTTCGCCAGACTGCTGGAGGATCGTATGTCCTGGCAGAGTTGGATGGCATGGTTTCCAAACTATGTTATGCGGTGTTCAACTGCCTGCTTCCATATCATCCGAGGCTCCATACCTCTATCCCTGTAACGACCTAAGCTTTAGAGTCGTAACGCTCGAGGGCAAGACAACAAACGACCAGTGTTCAAGGCTTCAAGACTAATCGTTAAGTCCAAAGCGAGTAGATGATGATAGGGAGCGGTACCCTTAAT
>JBBPSU010000540.1:0-11360 GCA_038093755.1 Tylopilus microsporus | reverse complement strand
GGTTATGGAATGCAGACGTACCTTGCTCCGCAGCGCCTGTCGGAGATCGGACGAGGGGGCGTGAGGAATGCATCGAGAAAACGTGTAAGGACACTTACCTAGTGCGAGCATGCCAGAGAGCACGTTCAGCAACTCCCCTCGTTTGAGCGAATAATGCTGTCCTTTGCCCACCCCACCAAATACGAGCTGAGACGCATTGCCTACCTCGTGTCAGAAGTACCATATCTGCAAGAAATAGAAATACCACGCACCAATCGACGTGACAGGATTAATGTTGGTCCGTCCCGCGCTCTCGCAACCAATGAAACTAAACAAAAACGCAAAGATGATTGCTGCCGAGATATCAGCCACCTGCGCCCGACGTGACATGGCGTCGACCTACCCAACAACGTAATCCCGACATTTTGACCAAATTGGACGCCCATCACAACACAGCTAACAACGACGCTCAAAGTCAGCACGGAACCCCACATCCAGAGCGGAACGCGGTCCTCGACGGGGACGGGGTCGACGATCTCCTCCTCCATCCTTGACGTGTCACTCGCAAAGGACCGCTTGTTGAAGCGCTCGCTGACGGACGAGACCATCGCCCGGACGGCGGCGAAGATGGATTTCCAGTTGCACCCCACTTCGGCAAAGCTCGTACAAAGTAGCATCAGCGTACCTGGCCAAACCTGGTAATGGGCGCAGTGAGCAGCGGGGATCATTTTAATACGGGGTGAAAGGGGTTACAACTTACCAGCCAGTACCGGGGAGAGGGGTGATTGATCGGATCCGTGAGCGACCTGACGCAAATGATGAGCATACCCCATGAAACAAGCTCAAGCGAGGTGAGACTTACATGGAAGCGTAATTCATATATCCCGGTACGTGCACGTTCGCAGGGATACCAAATGCCTGCGCGCCCCCATTAGACCAAGACGGGCAGGCCCATAATACTACGCACCTTTCCTGTGCTGACAATGAGCGGCCCAATGATAGCCCATGCCAGAAAACTCTAAGGAAATATCAGAACGGTCACGAAAAAGGACGCAGGCTGTGAAACATACACCACCCAGAAAACTATACGAGGCATTGATACCCGTCAACATGCCTGCACCGATGAACGCCGGCGTCCATTCCCAGATCCACCCCTACACGTGTATCGTCAGTCAAGTCCCCAAGGACACAAACAAACAAACAGTGCAAAACGCAATCAGAACACGCACCCAACTCTCCACTCCGATCGCAGACGTCCATCCAATCCGACTGAGCGTGTAAAACAGGTGCCAATCCCAGAGCACGCCCGGTGCGTACTCGCTCACCACCCTGAGCGTGATCGCGAAACAAAATGCCATGATCAATGCCTTGGTCTTGCGTTTCGCATCTTGCGCAGCGCCCTTGCCGACGTGCAGCGACCGAATCGTATACGCCGCCGCCACGCCCGATGGAAAGACGAGTTTGAGTTTGAGGATGTAAAACTTGCGAAGCGGGATCGAGAATGCGAGCCCGAAAAAGGCACAGCAGATGGTGAACGTGAACAAGCGGCCGATGTCTTGTCCGGGGTGGGCACTGAGCAAACCGAGTTGGTAAGCTGCGGGGAAACCGGAGGTGAAGAGCAGCCCGAGCGAGCCGGCGGCAGTTGCGGCGCATTGGACGACGTTGTTTTCTTTGGGACCAAAGTAGCCACCGCCGAGGTAACTCGGAACGCTGGTCGAGAGAGGTTTGAGAATGGCGAAGCCAAAGATGGAACCAAAGAGGGATGCGCCAAACGTCCAGCCGGTCTAATTGAGTTTCAGAGGAGGAAATAAAGAGTATCGGGCACGTACTTTGAGACCAACATAGACGTTGCTAGCTGCAATGATTGCACCGAGGGCGCACCCGACGAGAACGGCACGAAGCGTAAACTGCCTCTCCTCCACCGGTGCATGAGGATCGATCGGAAAAGGGTCGTCCGTGTTGATCGTGTGCGAGGCGCCATTGAGCTCGTCATCTTCAACCTGCTCCACGAAAGCCACTTCCACATCCGTGCTCATCTTCGTCTTTTCATCCTTGGACGACGAGGAGATCAAAAACGTTTCCCTGTCCGGTGAAGGTGAAGGAAGTTGACCCTGCCGCCCGTTGGGTAAACCAGCTTCGTAGAGAGCCTCTTCCACTGGTATCATTTCGGGTGATAAGCGAATGCCTCTTCCGCGAATGAGAGGCATACAATTTCTCACGCGCAACATCCAATCCGACAAACGCGACCTCGCCGAGCAATTCACCTATGTTCCATGCTGCTGGCCGCAGCCCCCTTGTGGCCCCTTCCCATATCACGTTAGGTCGAGCGAAGATGTTGATGGGTCTGACGGGATCGTGGACACGACGGTCGAAGGCCCTGGGCTTGTAAGGTACGAAGAAGGGTATCGCCTACTTCGGGAACTTCTACGGTCGCACTGAGCACGAAGAGGACATAGTCAGCAGCTTTGGCTGCATCGAGGGCTTCCCAGTGTCGGCCGTAGCGAACGGGGATGAACTGGAGGGACGTGTTGAAACGATGTGCCCAAGAGGGAGGGCAGGTGAATGACGGATGAGGGTCGTAGCTCGAGGACGTACTTGGTCTTTCATATCGGCTCATCCTCATCGGTGCCATCGACCTCTTCTGTGACCGATGCTCCGAGTGCACGCATGGCATCGGCCGTACGGATGTCTTCGCACAGGGGAGTGACTGCGACGACGTGAGGAGTGCTGTCGGCGCCATTGAATATACGAGCAGAGGCGATGAGAGAGGCACGCTTCGTGGCCTGACGCTGCCTGCGCCTGTTTTTGGGTATTGCGCCTGTTCAGGCGAGCCTGGGCGGCGGTGCTGGCTGCGGGTGATTTTGGCGAGGAATGGTCCTGCAGAGAATGTGTGAGCTGTCGAAAAGTTATCTGTAATCAGGCTAACGAAATCTACACGGGGCCATCCGAGGGCCGCGCCGTCGGAGCCTGAAAACGGCATTCGTGCCGACGGTGCTCCCGATGCCTTTGTCAGAGTTTGAAATGGCTGCCACTGCTTCTGTGTCTTTGACAGCGCTTCTTGGTATCAAGACGTATTACCTTAATCATGACCCGGGATCCAACAGACCAAAATTCGACCACCCTCACCCTGCTTTCCAGAGCACCCCACAAGCGAGAGGTCAGCGAGCACATTAGTACCGTCGGGGTACAGTGAGTCTTACCCTCTTGTCTTCTTTCCCTTGCCTCAGCGTCCGCCTACAGAGTGTCCGACATTCGGCCATGGATCACGCGAGACATCGAAAAGTCTGCAGAGTGTTCCATTGACGAAATGATCTCCTCCTGGATTGCGTTGAACAGCCGCGAGAGTCGTTCGACGAAGCCTTCAAAATGAGCTTGTTCGAGAAATGTCTGGCAGGGGTCCTTCCTATCTGCAATGGCAAGCCCACTCCAATTGAGGGCCTCAATGCAAAGTCGCACCAAGTATGGTAAACTCTTACTGCATAGTACGTTTCGATGACTTGATTTCGTGATGAACTCTGACTGGCTCATGTAGCTCGAGAACACAAGTCGAGGCCGAGAAGGAATTATACCCTCTCTTCGTGACAGCGGCAAACACTGCGCTCTTGTTTCTCCAGGATCTCGACATCGAAGACGTTCGATCCGCTAATAAAGCTGCAATCTGCTTCCATGTCCACGACCCATCGTTGCTGACGCAATGCTTAGTTTCGCAGCGCAAGCCAGATGTCATCGTTGTATCCGACTCAGATACCCGCGATGCCCACGGTTCAGCGGGGGTCATTTATGGTCAGGAGGATCTCTTTCTCGGAGTGGCCACGCAGGTCCCGACGAAACCGTTCGAGTGGCACAACGTCCGCACTTTCGTGGAATTCAAGAAATCAAGGAATGAAATGGAACACCCTCCGAAATCGTACCTTTCGCAACCATATACCCCGCCTAGAGAACATGAATATCTCAGAATAGACGTTGAGACGGACTCGGACCTGGACGCGCTCCCAGCCAGACCCGGGCCTTCTGGCTCTAATCCTCGACTGCCTCCTTCGGATCCCGGTGAGTACTTCGTCAGCACATCGACTTGCGTAATGATCTATCTTTCCGCCCCGGCCCCAGGCAGCCTGGCGCCGGCAGCGCACTCCATAGGAACGGTCCCGGAGGTATAAACGTGACGTTCAATGTGCTGCCGATACATCATGTCTATGGTATCCATTTAGGAGTTTTTTCCTTCCATCAACACTTGTCCTCCTGCCTAAATGGGATGCCGATGTATATTTCGATTCCATTCCCAAGTAGGCATTGCACCTTATCGATTTCCCTCGTGCTAACGTGTCACTTTCTCATCAAGGTATCGTGTTACACGCGTATATCTCGTCCCCTCCCTTGTCCATCAAATGGTACACCATTCCAGGTTCCCAACCACTGATTTCAGCACCGTTCAAACTATAAATTGTGGAGCCGCTTATCTTCCGGTGTCGCTCGCAGAGCAACTACGTACACGCCTCCCTAGCGTGCAGCGGGTTGGTGAAGGTGGCGTAGATCATCTTATCATTTCCTTTTTCTGGTGCTGACGAGGAACACCAGGATGGAATGTCCGAATGTGTAGGGATATCACGATCCCTCCCGTCATTTATGGAAAGTTCTCATCGTCATCATTTCAGACACTATCCGTCTCTTTCAAGCCTGTCCCTGGCATGCTCGAGGGGCGCGCCAAGAACGTCTCCGGGTCCGTCGGAATATTGTTATCTGGCGTAGAAGCTCACATAGTCCGTGAAGACGGTCGATTGGCGGCCCTCAACGAGGCAGGGGAACTACACGTCCGATCCGGCTCTGTCACACTCGGCTACTGGAAAAACCAGAAGGCAACTGATGAAACGTTCAAAGACGGCTGGCTCCGAACGGGCGATCGGGTACGCATAGTACGCGCACACATATCCAATCCATAGAGGTCTCCACGGGTTGACATCCTGCGTCAGCTTTGAAGATCGAGCTGAGGTGAGCGGCGAAAAAGGAAGGTGATCTTTAGCGGCGATCTGACATACGCTCGGCTGCAGGAGGTATGCAAGTATCCCGACCGAGATTGAGGAGACGTTGCTCCAACAACCCGACGAACTCATCATCGACGTGACCGTCGCAGGCATAAGCGGCGGCCGAATGGCAGACGAGCGCGTCCCGAGGGCGTGGGTCGTATTGTCATTTCAAGGCAAGAAGATCGGTGTGGCCGAAGTCGTTGTGCGACTCGATAAGTGGGTCCGCGAGAAGCTCAGCCGATATAAATGGCTCCGAGGTGGCATCGGTTTGGGAAGCTGGCACAGTGCAAAGTTTTCGGACAAAGCGACGTAAGCGAGCAGCGCTCCTTGCTCTCGCGCCACCACCTTGTCGCCCGTTTCAGCGCACCCATCCACCACACCCTGCCTTCGTTCCCCATTCCAGCTCCTCGCAGCTCACCCGTGGGGTCCAGAGCACGCGAGCCCGACCGCCGGGCATACACGCCTGCGAGGTGTTCCCACCTACTAGCGTAGCTCACGCCTTACCCGGCAGGTCACGCCCCGTCCCGGGCCGGAGAGCGCTTCGCGCCCCCCAGGCACTCTCTGTCGTCCTCCTTCCTACCAGCGAGCGACGTCCAAAGAAGTGGGAACTCGGATCCGATCAACTCCCTTCGGAATATGCCGCGCGCGGACTTCCCGTGCCTTGGCGACTGCTTGAGAAGCACTTCACAATGAACACGTGTGGCCATGGCTTATCGATAGCAGTCATCGATAAATGATTCTTTGCTCCCCCCGATTTCTCGTTCTCCCTCCCTCAACGCGAGCAGTATGGATACAATCTCGACTATCGAAGAGGTTCTCAAAGTCATCCCGAGGTATCATCGAGTTCCGAGTTTATGTTGTCCAGTTTTCATTCGCTCTTGCAGATTTCGCATCCTCAGTGTCGGTCGTGTCAGTCCTAGTCTTGGCCGGTCCTCTCGTATTCTTCTAATCTTCATCGCAGGCTGGCGTCGGAAAATCTTCCTTGGTCAATCGTGTGTTTGGAATTACAGAGGCAGTGAGTGACCACATTCGTCCGTCTCGAATTGCGACCAGCTGATCGTTCCTCTGCTCAGAAAGAGTCCGAATATACACGCGGAGAAGCCGCTATCGACCAGGAATTTGTTTCCGACGAAAATACGTACTTTGTCTTGCATGACTCGAAAGGATTCGAAGCCGGAGATAACACCAATTTCGAGCTCGCAAATCGGTTCGTAAGAGGCAGACATGCCAAGCCGGACCTGAAAGACAAACTGCACGCCATTTGGCAAGTCTGATACCATGGCGAGCCTATGACCTGGAACTCACTGTCTCTAGGCTGTGCATTGAAACGCCAAGAGCTGGGGGCCGAGTACTGGAAGAAGGCGACAAGAAACTGCTAGCACTGGCCAACGAACTCAAGAGTTCGTTCTTTTCAGTTTGATTTAGGTGGGGTTCTCACTGACAATCTTTATACACACCAGCCCCCGTTGTCGTTGTTTTCACCAAGTACGATGCACTGGTGCGGTCAAAGGAGTTGGAACAAAGGGACGAGGGTCCAAAAATGGACCCCGCGATGCTACGCGAGGCCGGCAGGAAGAATGCTAGCGACGCCTTCAAAGCCTCTGTGCTCTCTCTCTCCAATTCTGTGGCTGCGCTTAACATCCCCACCCCTCCCTACATCTACATTTCTGGTAAGCATGCAATCTCGATTTGATTGTCGCTTGGCATTAATCTAGCTCAGTCAGGAAAGGGTATGAGACATCTATTGCCAAGCTAATCGATACGACTCGCAAGATCGTCCGCGAGGAGTTCAAAGGTGATGCATGGGTGACATGGGCAGTTGCTCAGCGTGCTAGCCTGATAGTGACGATTGAAGCATGCGTCGAGTAAGTGTCATGCGTTATTCGGCTCGATCGCAACGTTTCTAATCCCTCTGGCCATGCAGAAAGGGGGTTAATTGTACGTACAATGTACCGCTCACGTCCATGATATGGACCTAACATCGAAAAGTCTACTACCATGCCCTTGCTGGAACCATTCCCGGTGCGGGAGATATACTACTGCAGGAATGCCTCGCACAAGTCCATCAGGACATTATAACGTGTTGGAACTTCAAAAAAGACAAGGACAAGGTGAAGCAGGATCTTGCGTGCGAGAGGATCTCCAAATGACAATCGTAGATTCTAAGTGGAGTGGAGTTTAAGCAACTCATGCTGTATCTTGTTCAAGACGTTCGATCCCCCACCCAGTACGTGTTGGTACCTCACGTTCCTATTTAATGTTGCTCAGGGCCCTCTCCTAGCGTGCCGGATCTCGGTACTATTGTACAGTTTGTTAACCTGGTCGCAGCCAGTACCATTCCGGTTGCACCACCAGTAGCCATACTGGGCTTGGCGTGTGTCTTTGTCAATTGGGTTTCAAATGCCATCTTGGAACGCATGTATGTACTGACTCTACCTCTGCGGGTGTGCTTTTAATAAAAAAAATTGAAAGACCTGAAATCGAATGTCTACTGATGACATATACCATCGACCTCATATCGGTACTGACATCGCTGTTCGACTTTACGCTGAAGCCGGATCTGGCGGGTACGACGAATTGGGATGTCTTACGGGAAGCGTTTGAGCGTTATGGATGCTCAGCCAGACGCAAGGAAATTCATGCCTATTGCCAGACGTTGTACGGGAGCAACGGTCCGGTTTTAAAGCGAGAGAATTTCCGCCAGACAATTCAGCGGCTGTTGGATGAATCGATGAAGTCCAAATCGAAATGAATGACTCGCGTGTCAAGTAGCTAGATCTTCAAGTTTGATACTGCCACCGTTTAGGATGTAGGTTGTATACATGTGAATGAAAACCCGCATGTGCGCTGGGAGTCGAATACGCAGACGTTTAACACGAAGTCCATCTCAGACTTACACGGTTTATTCTGTGGGCACGATCAGGTCTACACCATACAAGGGGTGCCCTTCGGGGGCGTAAGTGGACACTGGCACTTCAATCATGTTACCTAAAGATGATGCATCATCCACAGATGCGGCGAGCGTGCCTGTGCGCTGCTTCAAGTTCGGCGCGCAACGGCGTGGGTTAGCGTCGTGGGCAGGTTTCTCATCGCTACCCCCCACATGGTACCAGTGCTCTACGCAAGCTGCTTGACTTGGCATCGTGCAGTGGCCGATGCTGTGTCCTTGCGGTCCAGCGATCCAAGCAACGTGTGAGATGGGGTCGGTTACTCTGATTGCCGGAGATGATTGGAGCGATGGCGGTCGACTCAGTGTCCTGCTTCAAGGACAGCGGCCCGGGAGAGATGAACAGAGGTGAATCTGAGAGCGACGATGCAGTTTTCTTGAGAACCAAAGGCGCCGCCGCCGGGGTACGTGAAGCCAAACTGAAGGATGTACCAGATGTTCAGCCTGCGCGTACTTGCAATTGTTAAGACGGGACCTGAGTCGACCGTGTAATCGATTGGTATTCGCGAAGTCTATGAAGCATCACTCAACACTGCTGGTCGGAGCGGGCAGGGCGCGAGCGAGGAGCGACGCGGTGGTGTAATTATCCCCGTGCGTGAGTAACTGGGAAAGGAGCGCAAAAAAATATAAACGTGCCAGTGTTTCCGGTGGGGTCAGGTCAAACGCTTGCGTGCTCTCCGCCGTCGTTCCTTTGGCGCTTCGTGTGATGTAAAGTAGGTTGATTCTCCGACGCGTCTGCTCTCATCGCTAACTTATTTTGGTCTTGCGAACTGACGATCTCACTCAGGCTGGCAGTAGTCCCTACCTCGGTCATGGGATTCAGGAATTCTTGGACGCACTCATCCTGTCGAGGTCTCAGGTCACTGGCACGCACCATGTTTGTCCCCGAGGGCGCAGGCTAATCGTATCTAGGTGAACCATGACTCCATTTTCACGAGCACTTCATCACGTCCGTTAGCCCGATTCAGCGCACGCAACACGACGCGAACGTCCCCCCGAGAAGAAGAAGTATAACGCCTCGTGAACTTCGCCTCACGGTTCGACCTAGACAGGGATTCTGAACCCATACTCTTCTATCCATATCTTGTGTCGTTCATCAGTTGGACTAGGCTTCGCAACCACTCGGCTAAACTCTTCCGTGTTCCAGGACTCCGACATGCCCATACCTCTTTTCCTCTATAGTACAACTGCGCGGGAACGATCACCAGAGAGGTAAGGCGGTCCTGTTTGGCGCCGGGTGGAATCTGGAGTACTTGCCAAGGACGCGGCGGAATAAGTGGTAATGTTACCGTTTGTCTTGCCAGAATGACAGCAGTATAAGATGGGGCGGGGTGGACATTGGGATGGGATGGGAATAACTCGGGAAGGTGTATCGTGGGTCGAGGGTCACGATTGAGGTGCGTCATCTTTCACTGTGCACCTTGTTGCTTCCGCGGTCGGTCCCAGCTGATTGTAATCAGTCGTATAGCACGCTGTTGATTTTGCTAGGTTATATTCCTACCATGCTGAATCGATTCGTTCCTCTGGATTATGCGTGAGCCCGGGGACCGCCATGAGGTTGAGCTTCAGATCTAGAGACCACGACCACAGCCTCGGCGACCCTTGATACGTCAGTACGCACCCTTCACCTCGTTCCAGAACCATTCTCTGTTTGGATGGTACATAGATATTCATTTCATCAGACGCGACCGCACTATCCCAATCGCTGATGGGTCCCGATAAGCAAGCAACTGGGCCAACAGGGACAAGATTCGACCGTATACGGTGTCACCCGCGAGTACTGTGGTATGTATCTTTCGTGTACCACGTTATTCTCTACCCTGTTCCAGCAGGATGAGCTCTTCGACCACTCCAGTCGAATGCTCGCTTTGGACCCAATTTGCCAATTACGTCCGAGCTTCGATCGAAGCTGATCTGAATCTCCACGAGGCTGGCCTGGTCACGGTGGTCGCCCTTATCTGGAGTGATCCGAGTCGGAGAACGAATCGAGGGGCTGGGAGACCGACCGCCCTCACACCGCGTTTCCTTCTTCTCCCCATCTCGTTCCTCGTGCCATCGACCTTTCGACCTTCACCACTGCCAGCCATGAGCCAAAAGCCATTGAACTACCGTGTCCCCGCCATCAAGTTCCGTGTCCTGATCGTCGGTCGGGCAAATGCCGGCAAGACGACCATCTTGCAGAGAGTCTGCGAAACCACGGAGAGTCCGAAGACATATAGGGTTAACAAGGACGGCACTCGTAAAGAGGTTAGGAAATATCATCCTGTTCCGAGTACTTCTCACCCCTGAGGAAATTAGATTCATCTCAATCCCACTACCGAGGTTAGTCAATCCGCGCTGACGACAACAACATCTGACTCGACTAGCGTGGCGAACACAACATCGAGCACGAGCTCGTGTTCACCAACCACGATGGCTACGTTTTTCATGACTCGTGTGGATTCGAGGCCGGAAACGAAACTGAGCTACAAACCGTGCAAGATTTTGTGCGCAAAAAGGCAACTGCCGAGCGACTAGAGGATAGACTGCACGCTATCTGGTTCGTCGTGTTCACACTCAGAATATGTGAACTGAAATATCGCCTCAGGTACTGCATCCCGATGGACAACGATCGGCCTGCGCTTGACATGAGATTCTTTGGCTCGATTTGTCCGGACAAGAATGGTAAGCAGCATCTCGTATGCCACAGTCTGGCTCAACACGCTCTGCGAAGTGCCTGTGATTGCGGTGTTCACAAAGTACGACCAATTCAAGCGCGACATCGAGACGAAATTGGAATACAGCTTTGAAGAAGATGTGGGACCCACTCCGAAGGATGTGGCAGACGAGGTAGAGAAGGTTTTTCAAAAGGAGTACTGGGCCGTGATCCAGGGTGATTCACCAAGATATGTTAGACTCGAAAGTAAGGCTTGGAAGGTTTGGTTTCATTTGGTTGCTTTATTGCATTGACAGGGATGCACAAGTCTGGGCACTGTGATGCCTTGATTGCAGAGACAGCCAATGCCTTGGGCACTGAAGTGGTCATAGTGATGCTTCTGGCTGTGCAGAGAGACAATGTAGAGTGGAGTGTGAGACTGGCAGTAAGAAGGTATGGAAATTGGGATGATTTAAGACTGGATATTCCACTTACTGGTGTGGCAGGATGGACCTAGGTAAGGATCAAGAGGGGATAATCATAGGGTGTATTATGTACTTCCCATATCTATGGGTATGTAAGAAGTTTATCTTGAAAGTGCTAGTAGGGCTGACAAGATGTATTAGTTCTATGTATGATCATTTACTAATGGTGGTGATTTGAAAACTAATGGTTCACATGATATGGTGGATAATATGACAGGGAGTGAGTATGGTGATTTGTATGTGGTGATATAATCTCTGATGAAGGCCATGCAACTACTTGGTTATATTAGAAG
>JBBPSU010000538.1:0-11379 GCA_038093755.1 Tylopilus microsporus | reverse complement strand
ACTGGAGGCGGCGGTGGAGCGTCGGGCATGAGGAGCATGATGCCGAATGAGAGTGAGGGTGCGTGTACATGCTTTTTCTTGTCGAGTGAAGATCTTTTATACTATCCTACGGTCGGGAACCCTTGACGTTGGGCAACCCGTAATGATGCATGGCGAGCTTTGGCCTATAGATGTGTATAGGTGACACTGGCATACGATGGATTTTCTTGCATGATATCGCATACCGTGACGAGCAATCCTATTCAAACGATCTATTTATGCATTCAAACGGCATCCTTCTGTCACGTTCACCAGAGCCCGCGGCGTACTCACACGACCGGCACGTTGAACAATGCATGCACGGGACCTCGACCTTCCTCCGCCAACTTGAACACCTTCTGGATCAAGGCTTGGATCTAATCGGATGGCACTGGGGTATATCCCGTCGGTAACTTGTCAAAATGTAACCCAAACAGCTGGAAGCTGTCGAATTTGTCCCCATCGCTAAAGCACACTACGATGGAATCCGGGCTGTTCACAATGATTTTACGAGCTCCGTAGATTCACTTGGCCGCAGCTGCTTAGTCAGAGGCTTTGCGGCGGCTGGTCGTCCATGATCATCCTATGGAAAGCGGGACAACCGCGCTCAAAACCGGAGAATCGTGGTTACTCGGATCACAAAAATTCGTCACGTGCATGTTCTATTTAGGATACATGTGATGGGAGACCTCGGACTCCACTATTCGATATCATTGTCCTTGCCCAAGACTCGACTGCGATACTAGTGAACGACTTGTACCTGTACTCGTCTGCGCAACATTGCGCGTTTCAAACTCCAAACTCCTTCAGATTGAATCCCGGCCATTTGCAGTATTTGTTACAAATGTGTTCCTCTTCGAAAAGTTCCACTGCCTTCTCAACATTCCCTTCGCAAAAGAGATCCATCCCATCGCCAACAGATCTAGTTTATATATATCGTCAGTATTAATGTCCACAGGTAATGAATGTTAGCACTAACGGGCGAGTGAGAATTTGAGGGTCAGTGAGAAGTAGGCTCGAAGCAGAGCCTGCAGCGCCGCAGGAATATGTCAACCTCGTACAATTATAGTACACTGACAAGGACTTACCCTGGTAGTCTGATACATATGCTAATCCCCCTGTCTTGACGTACTGGATATGCTGTGTAAATGCCAGGAATTCTGCGATCTCGCGGGCGGGATCATCGAGAAGGGGGAGAGGACGACAAGATCCATTGTGAATGAATTTCTCGAAGGATTCAGCATCCGGAATCCACTCCTCGACAAGAAAGGCCATACAGATCGACCCCGCTTTGCGATTAACAGACCGAGGACCCCCTCCACCAGAGGTGGTTGCATAGCTTCGGGCTATGCCAGCATTGACAAAGCACAGTCGGGGGATTTCAAAATGAGGCGCAACAGTGGACTTGCCGATGGCGCGGTCAATGAACGTATACGTCATATCCAAGAGAGACTTCGCCCAGTAGAGTACATTTGCTTCTTGAAAAATCTTTCTGAGTTCATCAGCGATCACATAGCGGAAGAACGGTGGTCCACCAGGCAGCTTTCCACGTGGATGCTGGCTTCTGTCATATGGCCACTTTGCCACTACCTTCCTCTCGTCTCGGGATCCGATGCCTGAAGAAGGAGCGTCCGAGAGCAAGAGATGCGCTGCTTGGGCTGTCTTGAATGCACCGACGACTTGGGGGTGGTATCGATGATGAGTCGCCCAGAGTAAAGTTTTGAGTCCGTCATTGAGTTTTCAAAGGAACAGCAGTGGAGTTGGATGATTTCCGTGAACTTCAAAGTTGGGATGGCATGGAAGTCAATGAAATACGTATTCTGGTTTAAAACTCAAATCGTGACCATTAGCATAGTGAAAGCGTACTATGAACGAGAATGCTTACTAGTATCAACATCCAATATTGCCCCGCCACCTGACTTGAGAGCGTCACTTATTTCCTTCCGATCGGGCGAAGGAACTTCAATGATGTCTGTCGGCATTGGTCGCTTTGGAGGTGGCGATCGGGAGGTGTTGCTTGTGGCGCTGCCAGTGCCTGAGCACTCATGAGGGCGTTTGGAACCTGAGAGTAGAGCGTGCGTCTGATCTGATGGCACAGTGAGAAATAACTGATCAGAAGTGGAGGTGGTATCCGTCGTCCTCCTGGATGGTGGGTGCAGTGACTCAGAAGGGATATGGTGTTGTGATGGCCCCGCAGAAGGTGGACGCCTGATGGGTGGCCCTAAGTCTCTGCGTAAAGGGGACGGTTCAAGTTCCGAGTCTCGGCATGACTTCAGTTGTTCTGCAAACTCAGAAGGTGAACATGTGGAGGCATCCGACTTGTTGGAACTTACGAGAGGCTGGAGGTGGACAACTTGAATCGGTGATAGTGGCCTGGTTGCCGTCTGGGTCCATGTCCTTCAAGCGGTCCTGGAAGGCCTCATATTCTAGCCATTGGGTGTGTGGAACAATAACACTAAGCTCAAACAGCTTGTGCGTAAAGTTCCCTCCGCCCCGTGCCTGCGCAGGTTGGCCGTTGCTCTTCCCTGCCAGTGTACCTTTTCCTTTTCCAAGACATAGAGCATAAAAGTAAGGCTTTTGAGCATCCGGATACTTAGCCAAATTGATCCACTTTTTGTCATGCACAATGAAGTCATCGAAATGCCAAGGAAACTGGGGGCAGAAGCTGATGACATAAGGGGTTATGGTTGCGATTGCACGATTATACAGCTGCAGAGCCGTTGATCGCGCATCGACGTCCCCAACGCCCTCACAGATATTCTATATTGCTATTAGAAAGAGCGAGAAAAACCTGTTGACAAATTGGACTTATGCCAAAAGGAAGAACACGTTTGCCATTCTCATACATAGCCGAAATCTTCAGGGAGATGGTTTCAGAGGTTGGCGCATCAGCAGGTCCAAAGGCTGCAGCCTGACGTGCCCAGCGATTACGCTCAACTCCATACACCGCATGGTTAGGTGTGTAGCCGACCAGCGGCAGTGGGCCTGGGGGTGGGGGTGGGGGGGGCATAGCGAGATTGGGCACTTCCCAGCCTGCATTGGGAATCCTGATGTTCGGATGGCCTCCGTCACGGTGTACTTGCCGGTGCTGTGGCTGAAATGGTGCCAACTGGCTGGCATGATTAATAGCAACTACGCGGGGCGGATCAACAGTGTCTGCAGATGTACTACTAGTTACTAGCGGCATGTTAGAGCCTGAGACAAGAAAACGTACGTTTGGAGTGGGCTGCATTTACAGAGTGACGAATTTCATCGGCATCAGGAGCCTGAGCTCTGGCCCGGGAGGCGGCCACGGATTCAAGAAGTGCCTCTATTAAAATATCATGGTCTCAGTGAGCTCCGAGTCAGAGATAACAATGTTAACATACTCACCGTGTGATACAGTAATGGTATCTGGACGCTGCTGAACACTGTGATAGCAGGCTATACACAGCCAACGGCCAGTCTTGCCATTTTTCCTGCCAACATAGATGTACGGTTCGCCTTTACGCACAAGCCTCTGGCACTTAGTCATCTGGCAGTAGCTGTCACGGTCCGCAATGGGGTCATGGGTGAACGCAGTGACAAGAAGAGGATCAATAGACATTTGGATGAATAATGTGAGGAGGATGAGTGAGCTGTCGTCAATACTCAAGTCACTGCCGGCCTGTGTGAGGGTGTTTTATACCTCCACTGGCATCGCAAACTTGAACAACATACCTTTGCAACCTTGAGCAGCAACGTTGGGCATTGTGATGGAGCGGTGTCCCGGGCACTGTGAGCAGTAGTCCTATGTCTAGAAGGAGTTCCGAGGACAAGTACAATCTAAGAAGCTTGAAACGCATCCTGGCCCTGGGCCGGGTGGACTTGGATGTGGAGACTCTCAGGCTGACTCGGACCAGATATCGAGCCGGTTGTGCTGTGAATCCTGTCATGGTGAATCTCGTCAACTTGAAATTTGTAGCCACAAGATAAGCAGCGCTATTCCAGGAAATTGACGACCACTTCGAAAGCTCACTCTGCCAAATACTACATGTCAAAGCCATCAGGTTGATACTACTACATCCACTCACCACACACTGGCAGACCATCATGATGCTAGGAAATACAAGGTTTTTTGGTAAGCATGACTAGTAACTAAATTGTGAGGTTCTTGCAGCCGATTTGGAGTCAACTGTCGCACTGTGATTCCTGTGAATCTCATCGAAGCCTTTTCGAAGTACTAGCCGCAAGATAAGCTGAGCCGCAAGATAAGCTCTACTTCGAATGAATCACAGTCTATCCCCGCAGTGACTCCGAGCTCAACTTGGCATCACCCGGCGGCTGTGGTCCGGTAAGCATGGTAGGATTTGCAGATCTGCTTCAAGAGTTCGAGTTGGTCGGGCAAATCTCAAACCACCGCCAGCCAGCCAGCCTGTTGGTATATCTCCGACGTCAAGTCATTCTGAGTCTCATCCAGTCGCACCCATTCTCTGTCTCTGGCAGGTTTTGCTCAGTGGCGGTCTCACTTTTATCGCCTTCATGCCTAACCAACACAAACCGACTCGTGAGTTGTGACTGTCATGTCATGACTACAATTTGATATTTTTCTTGCATCAGCGCCATTACCATTGATCGAGCCACACATCAGGAAATGTTGGGCAGCCCGCCGTACTGACCGTCAGATAGTTGAAGAACTTCGCAATATTATTGACACAGAGAAGTACGGTATCGGGTACATCATTTATTTTTTATTTCTGTCTGCAATCAAGACTAATCTATTACGACTCGGATATTACAACAGCCTCACGAAATTTGTTCAGATTCGCAACCAGCTGGGGCTGAAACGGACGCGCCAGCAAAACCACTCAGTGGACACAATAAAGCCGACCATGGTGCAATTGCGCACCATCTATCCTCGTGCCGGTACACGTGAAATGATAAGCCTACTATTCCACGAGCACGGCATGCTGGTTGCAAGGTATTTTCTTTTTCCTGCAACGTATCTTTGGCGGTAGCCCACTCTGAGTTTTTCCCATAGAAGAGTCATCCAAGAATACTTTAATACACACAAGCCTGAGCTCATGTATGAATGCAAGGCCAACCGACTCCGTCGCCGTCAGTTTTGGGCTGCTGGAGTAAATGATATCTGGACCGTCGACCAGCACGACAAATGGGTCTGGTTTGGCCTTGGTCTTCACATTGGGATTGAGCCGTTCTCGGGCGCCATACTGTGGCTCAAAATATGGCACTCAAACCGTAACTCCCAGTTGATATCGTCTTACTACCTTGAAACAGTCGAACGGCTTGGGTGTAAGTATTTTGTAATTGTAGGTTTCCATTGCACGTGCTCATTTAAGGTTGAAGATATGCCTCTGGTTACGCAAAGCAACCCAGGTTCAGAGAATTTTGGCATTGCTAATGCCCAGACAATGCTTCGCCAAACGCTCGACCCTTCATTGTCCGGATTTGTCCAACATTGATGGATGAGAACGAAGAAGAATGTTATGCCCGAAATCGCTTGGTCTCAACTGTGTCGCCGGTTCTCACCAGGCTTTGAGGACATTCTACAGAAAGGGCTGGACAATGAGTGGTATGATCCTGGCAATACCCTTCAGCTGTAAGCATCATATTGGTGATGCAATATGAATTACTTATATGAATCTTTTAGGATGCTATTCCGATGGTTGTTCATCCCTTGGCTCCAGCAGGAGTTAGAACGGTATCAATATCGTGTTAATCACTCATTGAAGCGGTCTAACCGCAACAAGGTTAGTGCCTCCATTGGAATCTCTCACATCATGCTTGACCCAATCCATCTGTACTTAGCTTCTTCCTCATGGCGTGCCTGAGCTAATCTTTCAGTCTGCGAAAGAGTATGGCGCTCTTGACTTCCATGTGGGTGTCGTGGAGTTGGATCGTAACTTGTGACTCACGCTGTACATGCAGGTAAAGGTTGATCATGAAACGATCAACAAAGTTCGTTCACTCTATGTTGATCCGGATCATGCCGTCTTCAAGCTCATCCCATCGCCGCTTAACGACTATTTTGTCCACTGCTACGAAAACTTGGGACAACCAGATATCACACGGGATTCCATTTGGAATGTCTATCTCAACATGCTTCATGCAATTCGTCAATATGCTGACCTTCCGGAATTGCTGACTTCAAGTTCTCTCAATCCCGACTCAGAGTCTGAGCAGGATGATGAATCCGAGTTGGCGGAACGGCTCCAGTACATAGCAGGGCAGAAAGACCTGCCTGATAATCAAGACGAGTATCTAGGCGGCGTGGCCAATGGCCAAGGACTTCGTAAGTTCAACTTGTTTGGATCAGCCTGAGCATCTGATGAGTTAGTTCACAGAGCCCGAGCATCACACTATATTGGATCAACTGGATATTGAGTGTGAGGATGGGGGTACCGAGACGGAGGAACCCATGGACATCCCCCCACTTCTCGTGACGTTTTCTGATGACGATGATGATGCAGACTTGGGCGAGGACGATATGGAGTGCTGAAGGAGTTTGGAGTTTGAAACGCGCGATGTTGCGCAGACAAGTATCGCAGTCGAGTCTTGCAAGGACAATGATATTGAATAGCGGAGTCCGAGGTCTCCCATCACATGTATCCTAAATAGAACATGCACGTGACGAATTTTTGTGATCCGAGTAACCATGATTCTCCGGTTTTGAGCGCGGTTGTCCCGCTTTCCATATCATCCCGCTCCGACGACCACCGCAACTTGCTGACTTTCATCGATCATCTCCATTTAGGTTAGTTCTCTTCCTCAATCGTCGCCTTGAATGAATCTGTGACATCCTCGCTCAGCTTAGTAAATTACCTCATTTGATGCCAAGGTTAAGTTCGGGTTGTCACCAGCAGGGTGACTCGACAAGCAAAGGACATCGCCAACTAACCACCCGGGCGAAACAGACGCTGACGACTCTGATTCGTATTGCTGATCTCCGATAATTGGCGTGGATGGAGTCGTGTAATCCTAAGCATACTCATGTCTAGCCGTACTGCCAGGAGCACTGACTGGCACTGTTACTGGCACGTTGTTCTCGAAGGTGATTCCGTCAACAAAATCTTATCTCGAGTAAATAATGATGTGTCACATGTGGCCTAGAATCGATGCGGTGCCTCGGACTCCGTTCTTGTCCGCAGCAGAGTGTAATCGATAGCTTCGCTGTCGAATTATGTACATACCAAGACAATACGCCAAGGCTTCCTTTGCCAGGCTGGGGAGACGGAAACTGAATTTATAACCGTTTCCGACCGGCTTGCGCAGCAACACAGGTGAGCCAGAGTACAATAACGGCTAGCAAATTAGGATTTTCTCTTGGCAAGGTAACGTTGCAAGACGTTAGCGCAGAGTGCAGTACTGACGGCGACTCTCACGACCCGAGGGTAACGGACCAGTGTCACGGTCTTTTCGGCATACTACATATGCCTGTGGGTCAACCGATCTAGCAGCTCAAACAAGCTGGCGCACTTGCTGTTTTCTCCAAATCAGGACGCGCAACCTCCGCTTCATATGCACGAGCCACTGCTGCCATAGAGTGGCAATTTATCTACATCAAGATACTGCCCAGCATGTCCACGAAAGCGGTATGTAGGGTACTGGTCCTCAGATCTACCAGAAGACGGGTCGATTATGTATTTGGATATGTGGGCCCTTCATTACTTGACACTTTCATCAGCATACTGAGCATGTACCATTTCTGAGCATGTACCATTTGGCATGACTCCCTGTACCAGCCGACGGGACATCTGGTCAATGCTACCAGTATTCACGTCTCCGGAGTTGATAGTTATGATTTCGTTGTTTCTGGGCGGATAAGTGACGGAGAGCAATGCTAAGTATGCCTTGCAGAACGATATAAATACATCCTTCAGCTATGATCGTGACCAGACCATCAGAGACCAAGATGGATGAATGGAACCCATTCAAGGAATGACGCTCCGCTCTCACGAAGGCGTGAAACAGCATTGTGCAGCGCTTGAGCAGCATCTCGATAATCTGGCCTCGTGCTGTTTCTGAAAAGTTCTTCATATACGTCTTTCGCCACTCGCGGCGCAACACGGTCGCTGATCGACCACATCGTGCCAATCACGCCTCCGTAACCCGCGAATAGCATTCCTGCAGCGATGTGCACAGCTTCATCCGAGAGTTGTTTATCCCCCATCGCCGTTTGGCATGCGGAAAGAAACGCGAGCCCGCCATGAGGGCGTGACAATGAAATCATGTCTGATAGCTTCAAGCGGTGCTTATCGGCAAGGCAGAGTCCGCTGTCGCTAGGGACATCGCGGTCTTGGACTCCATGGCATGCAAAATGTACCCAATCCGCATCCTTCATCAGCCCAAGTACTTCATCGACTGTTCCAACGGAAGGCTCCAGGAGAGAGGTTTGCGCTGGGGAGCTCTTGACGAGCGTCCTGATGTGCTCCAGTTCCGTGTGCACACCCGGAAGTGGAGGCTGACCATCCGAAGTTGGCTGAAGGACAGCTAACATGCGGAAATCACCACTAGCCGGGGGGCTTTCTTGCCCGTTCGGGGGCATGAGGACGCTGAGACCAGGAACGTATGACGATATCACAAAATCATAAACTTTGTGCCCGGGCTCTAAATATTGGGTGCCATAAAGGCCAGCGGCGTGGATGGGAAGGAATGTGAATGGCCCGGTCGTGCACCAAAAAATGCGGGACAGGTTCCCCGGAGTCTGCTTAAATGAGCAAATGTAAACCCGAGTACACACAATCGCAAACGACACGATTGACGTACACAGAGACCTAGAACATCGAGGATTGGTTTGACGATGTCTTTCCACAGCGTAGATAAGAGGGACTCCCAGTTGAAATCCCACCGTGAGGCAAGTTTCGCTGCTCTGTCTTCGCGAGGTATAATAGTACGACTAGGCCCAAGTAAACCGTCAAGCATGTTTTGAAGATCCACGGCTCGCCCGAGGTTGAAACTGGGAAGGGGGATGTGTACTACGTCTTCCTTATTGGCAACAATGACCAATGCGTCACATCGGCTTTCTGCGGCATTGAGGATGACCACCGGCCCAGAATGCGCCGAGGCACGAAGTTGAGAGAACTCTTTGTGAAGGAGGAACCTCTCGAAGCCAGGGAACCCTCGAATATGCTGTAGGAGTTTGTCTCGTTCAATCGCCAGCGTACGATGTCTATCTGCTTCTTGTTCGAGAGATTGTGTCATGCGGCGGGTTTCGCCTCCATTCTGCACCGATAATGAGTACAAGGATTTCTCGCGAGCGGCACTAGCATGTTGCAACGCGGTGGACAGCACTTGAAGTCTACGAGCATGATCTGGATGGGCCGACGATAACTCTTCGTAAGAGCTGCGAAGCCGAAAGAACCCCCCCCAGACGATGAAGCGCCCTTCCTCCAGCCACTCCGCAGCAGTGTCCAGATGTCCCATGTCAAGAGCCGTCGCTGCCGCCTCGCGCACAATGTCTACATTTTTCACAAGTCCATGATAGCGGCGCGAGAGGGAGAGGCCAATCCACGCGAGCTTAGGAAGGAGAGTGATGGCAGTCGAATACGCAAGGAGGAGAGAGTGGTGGCGTAGAGCACGAGCGGATGAAATCCACTTGGATGATGCGCTAAAGCGAACCGTTGTCGCGCCAATGGAAGCACAAGCTGCCTGCGAGTATAGCCGACGAGCTTGTTCTAGCCCGCTCGGTTCTCCAAGTTGCTCAGAACGAGCTCTGTGGGAGTCGGCCAGTTCTTCTAGAAGGGAAGGTTTTCCAGGGTGACCCTCTGGCGCAAGGTCGATGGCAGCTGTCTGTGTCGAAATGGCTTGCGCGATATCACCTTGTTTACCGTTTTGCTCAAAACGAGCTCTGAGGGAAACGCCAAGCAGAGTGAGAGTGTTAAACTTCTTAGGATGACCTTCAGGGATGATGTCAATTATGCCCTTTAGTATTTCAATCGCCTCCTCTAGGTCCCTCAGCTCGCCGAGGCGCCTAAATCGGCAGTGCAGGGAGGAAGCGAGGTTATGCAGGAAGAGGGGCTTGTGACAATGACTATCAGGAGTGAGGTCGACAGCATCCCTGTGCTTCGTAATTGCTTCTTCCAGGTCGCCCAGATCGCCTAGATTTAGGGAAACGCCTAGATTGCTCAGATGGCAGGGGTTGTTGGGGTGGCCATCAGGTGTGCAATCAACAGCATCCCTAAATTTCGAGATTGCTTGCTCGAGATCGGTCTGCTCGCCCAGAATCCCGAAACGAGTCATAAAAGCGCGACCGAGGTCGTCCAGATCGCCAGGTTTGTGCTGGGGGGCGAGATCAATCGATTTTGTTTGCATCGAAATCGCTTGCTCCAGATCGTCCAGGTCCCCAAGTCGATCGTACCGATCGTAGAGGGAAGTGCCAAAGTTCATTAGGTATATATGTTTACTGGGTTCACGATTATCATTCGTGAAGTCAACTGCATCCCTATGGCTATCAATCGCTTGCTGGAGGTCGCTCAACTCTCCAAGGTGTCTGAAACGGGTGGTAGATGAGACACCAAGATTGTTCAAATGGCTATATTTGTGGGGGTGGTCATCAGGTGTGAGTTCGACAGCCTTCTTGTGCAAAGAAATCGCTTGCTCCAGATCGTCCAGGCATTGTAGTCGCTCGAATCGAGATCTGAAGCATATGCCGAGAGCAATGAGACGGCAAGATCTTTCGGGGTGACCATCAGGCGTGAGGTGGACAACATCCTGCTGCCTCAAAATCGCTTGCTGAAGGTCATTCAGCTCGCCGAGCCGTTCATAACGAGCGAAGAGGGATTGGCCAAGGTGGTTCAGATGGATATGCTTCTGAGAATGATCATCGGGGTTAAACTCGACAAGATGCTTGAACCTCGCGATACCTTGTTCAAGGTCGCTCAGTTCGCCGACGAGTTTAAAACGAGCGAGGAGAGAGACGCCTAGCTCCTGCAAACGTTCGATTTTATGGGGATGATTGTCGGGAGTGAGGTCCACAGCTTCTTTGTAGTTCGAGATTGCTTCCTCAACATCACGGGGATCTCGGAGGCGCGAGAATCGAGCCTCGAAGGAAGTTCCGAGCGTGTGCAGGCGGCAAGGCTTCTGAGGGTGGTGATCGGGGGTGAGGTCAATGGCATCCTTCTGTCTCGCAATCGCTTGCTCTAGATCTTCAATTTCACCTACGAGATGAAAACGAGCAAGGAAAGAGGTGGCGTGATCCCACAAATGATCGAATCTATGGGGATGATTGTCGGGAGTGAGGTCCACAGCTTCTTTGGAGTTCGAGATTGCTTCCTCAACATCACGGGGATCTCGGAGGCGCAAGAATCGAACTTTGAAGGAAGTTCCAAGCGTGTGCAGGCGGCAAGGCTTCTGAGGGTGGTGATCGGGGGTGAGGCCAATGGC
>JBBPSU010000537.1:0-11387 GCA_038093755.1 Tylopilus microsporus | reverse complement strand
TCTCGCTTCGTCACTCCTTTTCTTCGTCTCCAAATGACACCTCGGGCCGATTTCGTCTCTGCCACGTCGCTTGAAGTGCACGGCGCACCTACACCATCCCGGTCTGTCGACAACTTTACGAACGCAGGCCCCCCACCCTCAGGCTCATCCCCGAACTAGCTCTCATCGCCAAGAGCCTGCGCGATGCCCTCTTTGACAAGTACTGGGGTAAACCGGACTGAACACGGAGCACGGGCCAACCTACTAGTATGTGTTTTCCTGCCCTGCGATGTACTCGAAGTCGGGCCTCGGTGCTCGCAATGTGCCTTGTGTAGTAACGTCGACCAAGACTATAAAATGCGGGCTTGAACACGGGCTCATCGTGAGTGTCCGTCTCACGACCATCTTCGTTAGGCACTCAACGTGTGCGCGCATTGGCGTAGGAACCTCCGGTGCGCAGGTAACACGTATGGCTCTGCCTGCAAAGACTCCCCACGTTCAACCCCTCCTTATCGACCATGTCTCAGAAGCCTTACCACGTCGTTTGACATCGTGTAGGGGTTTGGCGAAGCCGCCGAACACGATTTCGCGGGTCAGTCGCCTGTGGCCCTTGCGTATGGCTCGGCAGGTATCGCCACTGTGTTGAACAGTGGTGCATTGGATTCGGCGTTGTTCACAATTCAGCCTCGGTGGTTGGATGTGTCATTCAGAGAATGTGCAATATTACTGTCAAGTTTCCTCCGTCGGGCGAGGGCCAAGCCGTGCTCTCCATAAACTAAGATATCATGTAAAGCGTACCCGATGATCCACATCTACTGTATGTCCACTGTACGGATGCCGTCCTTCAATTCACCTAATGACGTCTCCTCCCGAATCTGGGCCATGATCAAGCAATCCGTCGCCACACGCTTGTACTGCTTACGCCCCGACGGTGCGAGCAGCAGTGCACCAAACGGCTGCTTCAGCCGAATGACCAGCCGCAGCGCACGCGTTGCCTCGTCGAACAGGGGTTCACCGCACACGAAATCCTCATCCAGGAGGGGACTGATCCAAGGATGAATGAGGAGTGCACCCTTGATCCCTGACAAGTCGTCTCGAGTGCCAATGTCGACATCGCCCAGCAGGGGCGATACCCCACGATAAACAGGGAGGTCTGATTCGGCATTGGGATCGGAAACAGGAAAAAGGTCCCCAAGAGGAAAAACGATCCCGGGTAGCCGTAAGCGACCGGCAACGAGCGACAGCGGTGGGAGGTCATCGAGATCCTTGTACAGTGGTGCAAGCAAGAAGAGGTCGGGTAAGGTTGAAGGCAATGTCGTCACCAAGCCGTCCATTTTGGCGCTCGAGATCAATGCTGGCACATGTGGGGGCATGATTTTGTCGTAGACAGCGAGTTCGGCAGGGAGGTAGCTGTGGTGGCTTCCCGGACTGCCTGTCCATGCGAGGAGTATGACGCTATCCGACTTCGTCAGGATATACTCCAAGAGGCGACCGACGGCCTGATTGCCCTCCCCATAGATGATGGGTAACGCAACATTGAAGATACCAAATAAAGAATAGGCCATGTCTTCCTCGCGGGTCGTTTCACGCCTCGATGCGAGATAGAGCTTCTCTCGTGCCCTGTCCAGCCCCGGTCGAAGTGTGTCCAGCCCTTCTTTTGCAAACTTCATCGCCTGTTCCATCTCCGAAAGGATTATGGGCGACTCTTTGTGATTGAACATTTCCAATCCGAGGTAGGGCTTCCAGTCCTCAGTGTAGAACTGGACGACTTCGGACGCGAGATATTCTTGATATGTCCACCCGCGCGTGTTCCAGATGCTCCGCAACAGACATCCGACTTCCTGGGACTCTGAAAAGACGCCAAGAAGGTGGACAACAGTAAGGGATGAGCCGCGATACCACTTGAACATGGCAACGAGTGATTCATGCAAGACGCCCTTGTCGAGTTGGTTGACGCAACAAGTATCGCTCCAAGCCCACTTGAACCGGAGAGCTTGCACCATCTTGCAGAAATTTTGAAGCTTTTTGAACACAGGTGAGGCCGGGAGGTCGTAAATCGAGTTATTTCCAACCATTTGGAATGTCGGCTCATGGAGCTGCCACTTGTGCGAAAACATGACATAACTGTAGAAGTTCTTCACCTCTTGGCGGATTCGTTCCCGGTCGAGCTGAGTAGTCCGAGTCATCGATGACCGCAGCTCATCGTATACTGCGAGTTGCGCGAATGCAGCTGCTTGTTGCGCTTTGTCGCGGAGAAGACCGGTGTCGGTGTCGATGAGCACACGTGGCAAATGGCGGATAGTCTGCTCCACTGCATTTTGTATCTCAGGTGTCACATCGACATACCCTTGACGACGTTCTGTACAAAGCCAGTCAATATTATGTATTAATCAGTGCGAGCTTTGGGATGACTTGCCTCGAAGGCCTGGATCGGGTGACTGTTCGAGCTTTGAAAGCATCATCCTGAATGCCTCGTATGCTTCGCTGTAATGGGTCATGCCGTGTAACACAGCATGCTTCCCTTCATATCCTATATAGGATGAAGGGTCGAGCTCAATGACCTGAGATCATGGATCAGCATTGCCCTCTCTAAATCTTGGACGAGATGCAAACCTCGTTGCTTTTCTTGAGTAGAATGTCATTACAGTTTGTCGGATTGAGCGTCAGTGCACTCGAGTAGTATGTTATGGCTTCGTCGTGTTTCTTGGCGTCCCTTGCGATGTCGCCGAGGTTCTCTAGCTCCTTGGCGAAACGCACACGAAACTCTAGGAAGGCATTTTGGTGTGTCAGTGCTCCGGTGCCGTGGGTAGTTCTTACCATGTTCCCATTGCGTGCGTTCATCGTGGGTACCATCGTCTTCAAGTTCATCCTGTGCCTGTCGGAAACACTCGACGGCCTCCATAAGCCGACCATCATCTTCCAACATGCCACAGATGATGCGGTATATTGTAAACCTCGGAACCTTGAACTGAACCAAAAATAGGTCACCATCCGCGTCCAACCGAGCACAGAGAACACACCTTGGACGCGGCACTCAATGCTTCTTTTCCCGGGCCCCGAACCAGCATCCTCCTGGCCCACTTTGTTAGGATTGGTGTTGAGAAACGGAGCGACAATGCAGCAGAATAGGCAGAGACTGCATCGTCCTGCTTATCGGCATCCGATGCCTCGTCTCCAATCCTCTCGAGCGCAGTGACGCAGCGGTGCGCAAAGTCTAACGATAAAGATTGAATAAGCAATGTTGAGCGCAATGTCAAAACTTGCCCTGTAGCCAATCGGTGACTGACATGTTGGCTCCTACATCGTCGGACAGCATATTCTCCAGCTTGAGAAGAGAACTTGCAGCGTCATATATGCGACCTTGAGAATGGAGGGATTCGCATTCGAGCCTCTGTTCATGTGCACAGTTGATCCGGATGTATAGATCGGCTTTCTGCTGGGCCTGAGTAAGCTGGACGCGCAAATCCTGGATGGTTTGTTCGAGAGATGCCATTCTTTTGCCTGCAACAAGTTTGTGAGCAAAGTAAATCGTAAAAGGCTTGATGGACACACTGGAGTATTCATCCCGTGCTCGAAGTGAGTTGATATATTCGTCAAAACTATCTTCCTCCTTCCTGATCATACTCTGGGCGTCGGGGAGTCGGAGACAATGTTGTCGTGCGTGTTCATCGTGGTCCGTTCCTAGTTCGTCTGGACAACAAATCGGGGTGAGAGGAGGGCAAGCAAAAGGAGTGAATGAGCAGACCTGGGGTGGTTTCATGGGTTACCGCTCGGAATGAGCTTATAAGGACACAAAGGCTATCCTTTTGTTGCTGTGCTGTGCGCTGAGAGTCGGCGAGTTCGTTGCGAAGTACCTGGACAGTGTTGCGGAGAGAGGTAATGGGATCAGTTTGGAGAGGGGCGACGCAGGATACGGTAACGGTGATAGAGTTGGCTCCACATACGACAAGGTCGTTCATGTCTGAGATAGCCATGAAGTAAATAGGATGATCGTACTGGATGACAGACCCGATTTGCTGGCCAGTCGTCGTGCTCCAGAACGAAACCGATGAACCCCGGGTCGTAGAGACCGCGATCAATGCGCCAGTCCTTTCCAGAGCGATGCAGTTGGCATCGTCGCTGTTGTGGATGCGCCATTTTGAGAGCGTGGTTCCGTTGGATGGATTGAGACAGTGGATGTGGCTGACTTCAGATAGAACGAAGAGTTTCTTGCCATCTATCGACCAGGCAAGGGATCGGTTGTGATTTACATAGACGTTGATGGGAAAATTGACGAGGTGGTCTCCATTCTGACTGTTGTAGACGCGAACAGAGGTCCAGGAGCCAGTCGCAGTCGCAGTCGCAAGGAAGCGTCCGTCGGGTGAGAATTTGGCTCCGACCACACAGCTGTCGTGTACCAACCGGAGGAGTCGTTCGCTAGTCGAGCGTGACCAGACACGGGCAGTCCTGTCATTTGATCCTGTCGCGATTTTCGTCCCATCGAACGAGATGTCGACTGCGTTCACCCAACTCAAGTGCGCTTGGAACTCGGTCACCTTTTCGCCGTTCGCTGCATTCCAAACGGTCACCAAACCGCTCTTTGTCCCGCTGACGATCCACTGTCCATCGCGTGATACCGCAACGTCGCGAATGCCACTCCCCGCATCCATTGGCGTTCCGAGTCCCACTTCGGCGCCGTCTCGAATACACCATTTTCGAATCTTACCTTTGTCGTCACCGCCCACGAAATGCTCTCCATCAGCGAGGGCCGCGATTGAGCGCATACCTCGATAATCGATCTTGATCCGTCTTGCTCCCTTTTCGTGAAAGAGGAACCAGTCTTGCAATCAGCTCGTCGAAATTGGATTTCAATCACCTTGTCTACATCATATTCGACCGTCCCTGTTTCTGCCAGTGCTTGCTGGCCGTTTCGTGAGGAAGGTCGGTTATCATCATCATGATTATCTGTTTCTGCCATGAGCAGCGTCCGATCGGTTGACTTGTCCATTCACTCACTTTGCTGTCCCAGACCTGCCCTTGAAGACATACCCAGCCAGAGGTGATGAAAGTAGGCTGCGTGGTCGTCGACTAGCACGCTAGGTGAGCCCGTGGTATCGCCTGCTTGCACCCACGTGTCTCTTTATATTTAAACCTCCTCACACGCAGAATGTTCTCGTGCCTCAGGCGCTTTTTTTGCTACTATCATCAATCTGATCAACCGCACTTCGCACTTCAGTGAGCTCGTCCCCGAATCACTCTGGCAGTGTCATTCCACGTGCAAACACGCGATTCACACTGGTCCGCGACACCTGCATCATGTAGGTCTGAGGATCATCAGTTCCTGTACACTCGTGTTCAAGTCATCATCGTCTGATTGATCGACTCGTCCATCAACTCACATTGCTGTCGCAGATCTGTCCTTGAAGACATGAGGCGAGCTCGAAAGTAGTCCGTGTGGTTGTCTTGAACACTGGATGAGCCAGCAGTGCTGCCTGCTTACACCCGCGTGCCTCGTGCCTCCTTATCATGCAGAATGATATCGTGCCCTGGGCGCTTATCTTGATCCATGTAAATACAATGCCCGATGGTTGCACTGTTGCTAATGGCCAAAGTCTCACTGCGAAACTCTCATCAATCAGAGTCTCCCGTAGAACCTATCTATTGGGCGAATCAGGTAATGTGGCTACCTTCACTGGCATACTGAAGCTCTCCTATCGGGACCTGCGCAGAGTCCACGGAAAGCCCCGTTATACAACACCGATTATAGTGACGTATCGTATACCCAACACACCTACATGGGGTTCATCACCCCAACCAAATCTCGACCAGATTTCCCCCTACTCCGTCGACCCAACCTATCTATCGAAAACAGAGACCAAGTTCTCGGGCACGACCTGTAGCCCACGAGCACCCTCAGCGGGTGTCCGTTTGCCATCATCTTTGTTTGCAGCGGTGGACAAGTCGCGAGTGCGTTGCGATGAGTGTGCCAAAGGATGCAGTGTTGTAGGCTGCCATCCTAAGGGGGATCGGCATCAGACAAGGTGTCTCAACAGGAAGCATGGGGGCGACACGTACACCATGACGTACAGTCCGGCGTCGTCCCAGTCCAAGATGGCTGCTCAGGGGTGCATTTCGGCGTCAGGGCGCGATTAGAGATGATGCTGTGTTTCAAGGTGGGGATCCCAGAGGCTGTATGAGTGCATCAGTGGGAATGAAAACAGGTCACGTATGTAAGGGTCTGCACATAGTGGCGGAGGCAGAAAGGCCCGGGAGCAACTGCGGAGCGTGAGTGCGGAGGAGAGCGGGTCGGATGGGCCGCGCGGGACATCACGGAAGATGCTCGGCATGGATTTGGACATGGTCGAATTACGTAAATATTCATCAATAATGGCATTTCAACGCACAGCCACTCATTCCGATATCACTCTCTCCGCGCCCGCTCCTCCCGACGTTCCTCCAGTCCATCAATGCCCTCCTCGCCGCCCTCGCACTTCCATTTACCTTCTCCTCGCCGTCTTATAGTCCCTCATCAGCCTCGTTCGACTTCCCATCCCTGCCTCCGTCCGCTAATACCGCACCGGAGTCAGCGTCGGCGGCTGGGCAGACGAAATTGAGCTTGGCGAGGTCGACTCGCCGACGGTGGTTGGGACGAAACGATTTTCGTGAGCGAACCACTTCGCTGGCTCGCCCGTCGAAGAGGTGGCTTGCCTCGCACCATGTCCTCGCATAGGTCGTCGCACTCGCACTCGCTCTACTTGGACCACTCGTACGGAACTACTATTACGAGAATGGGGATGAACAGCATGAGCAGGACAATGACTCGGATCTGTCATTCAGACAATGTTCAATATCCGTCGGGCAAGGGCCAAGTCGTGCTCCCCATAGACTAAGATAGCATGTAAAGCGTACCCGATAATCCACGTCTACTGTATGTCCACTGTACGGATGCCGTCCTTCAATTCACCTAATGACGTCTCCTCTCGAATCTGGGCCATGATTAAGCCATCCGTTGCCACACGCTTGTACTGCTTACGCCCCAACGGTGCGAGCAGCAGTGCACCAAACGGCTGCTTCAACCGAACGACCAGCCGCAGCGCACGCGTTGCCTCGTCGAACAGGGGTTCACCGCACACGAAATCCTCATCCAGGAGGGGACTGATCCAAGGATGAATGAGGAGTGCACCCTTGATCCCTGACAAGTCGTCTCGAGTGCCAATGTCGACATCGCCCAGCAGGGGCGATACCCCACGATAAACAGGGAGGTCTGATTCAGCATTCGGATCGGAAACAGGGAAAAGGTCCCCAAGAGGAAAAACGATCCCGGGCAACCGTAAGCGACCGGCAACGAGCGACAGCGGTGGGAGGTCATCGAGATCCTTATACAGCGGTGTAAGCAAGGAGAGGTCGGGTAAGGTTGAAGGCAACGTCGTCACTAAGCTATGTATTTTGGCGCTCGAGATCAATGCTGGCACATGTGGGGGTACGATGTTGTCGTAGACAGCGAGTTCAGCAGGAAGGTAACTGTGGTGGCTTCCCGGACTGCCTGTCCATGCGAGGAGTGAGACGTTGTCTGAACGCGTCAGGATATGTTCCAAGAGACGGCCGACGGCCTGATTGCCTTCACCATAGATGATTGGGAGCGCAACATTGAAGATCCCAAATAAAGAATAGGCCATGTCTTCCTCGCGAGTCGTCTGACGCCTCGATGCGAGATAGAGCTTCTCGCGTGCCCTGTCCAGCCCCGGTCGAAGTGTGTCCAGCCCCTCCTTTGCAAACTTCATCGCCTGTTCCATCTCCGAAAGGATTATGGGCGACTCTTTGTGATTGAACATTTCCAATCCGAGGTAGGGCTTCCAGTCCTCAGTGTAGAATTGGACGACCTCGGACGCAAGATATTCTTGATATGTCCATCCGCGCGTGTTCCAGATGCTCCGCAACAGACATCCAATTTCCTGCGACTCTGAAAAGACGCCAAGAAGGTGGACGACGGTGAGGGATGAACCACGATACCACTTGAACATGGCAACGAGTGATTCTTGCAAGACGCCCTTGTCGGGCTGGTTGACGCAACAAGTATCGCTCCAAGCCCACTTGAACCGGAGATCTTGCACCACCTTGCAGAAATTTTGAAGCTTTTTGAACACAGGTGAAGCCGGAAGGTCGTAAATCGAGTCGTTTCCGACCATTTGAAATGTCGGCTCATGGAGCTGCCACTTGTGCGAAAACATGACATAACTGTAGAAGTTCTTCACCTCTTGGCGGATTCGTTCCCGGTCGAGCTGAGTAGTCCGAGTCATCGATGACCGCAGTTCATTGTATACTGCAAGTTGCTCGAATGCAGCTGCTTGCTGCGCTTTGTCACAGAGAAAACCGGTGTCGGTGTCGATGAGCACACGTGGCAAATGGCAGATAGTCTGCTCCACCGCGTTTTGTATCACAGGTGTCACATCGACATACCCATGACGACGTTCTGTACAAAGCCAATCAATATTATGTATTAGTCAGTACGATCTTTGGAAAGACTTGCCTCGAAGGCCTGGATCTGGTGACTGTTCGAGCTTTGAAAGCATCATCCTGAATGCCTCGTATGCTTCGCTGTAATGGGTCATGTCGTGTAACGCAGCATGCTTCCCTTCGTACCCTATATAGGATGAAGGGTCGAGCCCAATAACCTGAGATCATGGATCAGCATTGCCCTCTCTAAATCTTGGACGAGATGCAAACCTCGTTGCTTTTCTTGAGTAGAATGTCATTACAGTTTGTCGGATTGAGTGTCAGTGCACTCGAATAGTATGCTATGGCCTCGTCGTGTTTCTTGGTGTCCCTTGCGATATCGCCGAGGTTCTCTAGGTTCTTGGCGAAACGCACATGAAACTCTAGGAAAGCATTTTGGTAGGTCAGTGCTCTGGTGCCCGGGCCGTGGGTAGTTCTTACCATGTTCCCATTGCGTGTGTTCATCGTGGGTACCATCGTCTTCAAGTTCATCCTGTGCCTGTCGGAAACACTCAACGGCCTCCATAAGCCGACCGTCATCCTCCAAAATGCTGCAGATGGTGCGGTATACTGTGAACCTCAGAACCTTGAACTGAATCAAAAATAGGTCACCAATCCACATCCAACCGATCACAAAGAACATACCTTGGACGTGGCATTCAAGGCATCCTTTCCTGATCCCCGAACCAGCATCCTCCTGGCCCACTTTGTTAGGATTGGTGTTGAGAAACGGAGCGACAATGCAGCAGAATAGGCGGAGACTGCATCGTCCTGCTTATCGGCATCCGATGCCTCGTCTCCAATCCTCTCGAGTGTGGTGACACAGCGGTGCGCAAACTCTAATGATAAGGATTGAATACGCAATGTTGAGCGCAATATCAAAACTTGCCCTGTAGCCAATCGGCGACTGACATGTTGGCTCTTACATCGTCGGATAACGCATTCTCCAGCTCGAGAAGAGAGCATGCAGCATCATATATGCGACCCTGGGAATAGAGGGATTCGCATTCGAGCCTCTGCTCGTGCGCGCAGTTGATCCGGATCGATAGATCAGCTTTCTCCTGAGCCCGGGAAAGTTGGACACGCAAATCCTGGGTGGTGTGTTCGAGAGACGCAATTTTGCTTTCTGACGAAAAGGTTCATGAGTGAAGCACAAGGGGAGCTTTTATGAACACACGGGAGTTTTCAAATTGGTCTTGGATACTTTGCTCGAGAGACACAATTTTGCTTTCTGACGAAAAGAGTCATGAGCGAAACACGAGTCAGGGGAGCTTTTATGGACACACGAGAGTTTTCAAGCTGGACATGTAGGTCTTGGATAGTTTGTTCGAGAGATGCCATTCTTTTTGCTGCAACAAGTTTGTGAGCAAAGTACATCGTACAAGGCTTGATGGACACACTGGAGTATTCGTCCCGTGCCCGAAGTGAGTTGATGCATTCGTCAAAACTATCTTCCTCCTGCCTGACCATACTCTGGGCGTCGGGGAGTCGGAGACGATGTTGTCGTGCGCGTTCATCATGGTCCGTTCCTAGTTCGTCTGGATAACAAATCGGGGTGAGAGGAGGGCAAGCAAAAGAAGTGAATGAGCAGACCTGGGGTGGTTTCCGCTCGGAATGAGCTTATAAGGACACAAAGGCTATCCTTTTGTTGCTGTGCTGTGCGCTGAGAGTCGGCGAGTGTGTTGCGAAGTACCCGGACAGTGTTGCGGAGAGAGATAATGGGATCAGTTTGGAGAGGGGCGACGCAGGATACGGTAACGGTGACAGAGTTGGCTCCACATACGACAAGGTCGTTCATGTCTGAAATAGCCATGGACCGAATAGGATGATCGTACTGGGTGACAGACCCGATTTGCTGGCCAGTCATCGTGCTCCAGAATGAAACCGATGAATCCTGGGTAGAGACCGCGATCAATGCACCGGTCCTTTCCAGAGCGATGCTGTTGGCATTGTCGCTGTTATGGATGCGCCACTTTGAGAGGGTAGTCCCGTTGGATGGATCGAGACAGTGGATGTGGTTGTCTTCAGATAGAGCGAAGAGTTTCTTGCCATCTATCGACCAGGTAAGGGATTGGTTGTGATGTGGATAGACGTTGATGGGAACATCGACGAGAAGGTCTCCATTCTGACTGTCGTAGACGCGAACAGAGTCATTGTGTGTGGCAGTCGCAAGGAAGCGTCCGTCGGGTGAAAATTTCGCTCCGACCACAGGGGAGTTGTGGTTCAACTCGAAGAGTCGTTCGCCAGTCGAGCATGACCAGACACAGGGAGTCCTGCCAAGTGATCCTGTCGCGATTTTCGTCCCATCGAACGAGATGTCGACTGCACGCATCCAACTCGAGTGTGCCTTGAACTCGGTCACCTTTTCGCAGTTCGCCGCATTCCAAACGTTCACCCAACCCCTCAATGTCCCGCTGACGATCCACTGTCCATCGCGTGACACCGCAATGTCATTAATCCAACTCCCCGCGTCCATTGGCGTTCCAACTTCGGCGCCGTCTCGAATGCGCCACTTTCGAATCTTGCCTTCCTCATTACCGCCCACGAAATGCTCTCCATCAGGGAGGACCGCGACTGAGCGGATTCCTCGATAATCGATCTTGATCCGTCTTGCTCCCTTTGCGTGAAAGAGGGACTAGTCTTTGCAATCAGCTCGTCGAAATTGGATTTAAATCACCTTGTCTACATCATATTCAATCGTCTGTATTTCTGCTTGCTGGCCGTTTCGTGAGGAGGGTCGGATTTCATCATTCTCTGTTTTCGTGAGCTTCCGAGTCGTCCGATCGATTGACTTGTCCATTCGCTCACTTTGCTGCCGCAGACCTGCCCATGAGAACATACTAGAGGTGATGAAAGTAGGCTGCGTGGTCGTCGGCTAGCGCACTAGGTGAGCCCGCGGTATCGCCTCTTGCACCCACGCGTCTCTTTATATTTAA
>JBBPSU010000535.1:0-11401 GCA_038093755.1 Tylopilus microsporus | reverse complement strand
ACGGTCGTCGCCATCACGCTCGTCGTACTGCACTCAACCCTTGATCTCGGCACCTCGGAGAATGCTGGCTCTATTGTGACCACGGATCTAGGTATGTGCAGACCACTACATGAGTGACCCGCTTCCACCCCCACTCATGCGCTCATACAGTCTCTGCGATACGCATCTCGAAACACCTCCAATCGCGCCGTGCCGCCCAAAGGTGGCCGTCTTGGACTTGGACGCTGAGGAACTTCTACCTGGAGTTGAAGCCGGACTGGATGTCGTCGCGTACGTGTCGCTCTCATCCTGGGTGTTGAGACCCTTCGCCTAATGCGGATCCCCCTCAGTATGGCAGATGTCACCTACACCGTGTCCTTTGGCGCACTCATCGCAACCCTCTCACGACTCGTCCAGCCTTGCAAACAGAAACCCCACTGGCACGGACGCGCGCCAAGGGTGCTCATGGGCTACGAGACCGGCACCCTAACGAACGCTCGCTCTGAGATCTCGCCCGAGAAATCGGTCTCTGTTTCCAGCAGCAGATTGGCCAGGTTGACGGGGCAGGGGCGAATCCAGCCGAGAAATACGAACGCCAGTATACAACACGTATTGCTAAACCATTGCTGTTTTATACGTTTTCTTTGGCTCTCTGGACTGAATCGGACAACACAAGCGTAGTGATGGTCGAAGCTCTCCTAGCAGCCACATGACTTGATTCACCTTATCGCCTTGCTAGGCATGTGTACACACTTACTAGAATGAAACTCTAGAGCTTCAGAAAGGCGGAGAAAATAGGCAGTATAATACTTGTTGTCCAAATGTATCTGTGATCAAGGATCACATCGCCAAAAGGTTGCGATCAGAGGTTTCCCAGTGAGACTTTGGCCATTAGAGACAGTGCGACCATCGGGCAAACCTGGAAATCGATGCCACGGTGCACAAGCTCTTCGAAGAACGAGCCAGATGAATAGGAATGTGATCACGCTCAGGCCTGCATGGTGCAGGTGTCGCGGGCCAATGATGTTCGCAAATGAATCTATGCGGCCGATGACACTAGAATGATTCAGCGACGAGCTTACTGAAGTGCAAATTGCGATTGGTCAGATTGATGGTGGTACTATTAGGGCCAAGGGTTACATCCACCTGGACCAGAAAAAGCGCCCAGGGCACGGGAAGATTCTGCGTGCGAGTTGATTTAATTATAAAGGAGACACGTGGGTGCAAGGAGGCAACACCGCGGGCTCACCTGACTAGTCGACGACCACGCAGCCTACTTTCATCATCTCTCTGGGTATGTCTTCAAGGGCAGGTCGGCGACAGCGAAGTGGGCGAACGGGCAAGTCAATCGATCGGAGGATGCTCACAGAAACAGGCAATCAATATTCACGAAACAGCCAGCGAGCAGAAAGACAGACGGTCGAGTATGATGTAGCCAAGGTGATTGAAACCTACTTTCGATGAGCTGATTGCAAAGACTGGTTCCTCTTCACGAAAAGGGAGCAAAACGGATCAAGGTCGATTGTCGAGCAGCGAATTCAGTTGCGGTCCTCGCTGATGGAGAGCATGTCGTGGGCGGTTGTCAGGAAGGCAAGATTCGAAAGTGGCGCATTCGAGATGGTACCGAAGTGGGAGCGCCAATGGACGCGGGGGGTGGCATTCTAGACCTTGCGGTGTCACGCGATGGACAGTGGATCACCAGCGGGACACAGAGTGGCATGGTGACCGTTTGGAATGCGGCGAGCGGCGAAAAGAAGACTGAGTTCGAAGGACACTCGGGTTGGGCAGTGTGTGCAGTCGACATCTCGTTTGATGGGACGAAAATCGCGACGGGATCATATGACTTCACTGCCTGTGTCTGGTCACGCTCGACTGGCGAACGACTCCTCAAGTTGAAACACGACAACTATGTGGTCGCTGCGAAATTCTCACCCGACGGGCGCTTCCTTGCGACTGCGACGCGGCTTGACTCTGTTCGCGTCTTCAGCAGGAATGGAAACCTCCTCGTCGACGTTCCTATTGAAGTCAACTACTCTTATAATGAATCTCTTGCCTGGTCGACGGATGGAAAGCAGCTCTTCGCTCTATCTAAAGGCAACATTCACTGTCTCAATCCATCCAACGGGATCACACTCTCAAAATGGCCCATCCACAGCAGCGACGCTGCCAAGTGCATCACTCTGGAAAGGAGTGGCGCGTTGATCGCAGCCTCGGGGGGTTCATCGGTCTCGTTCTGGAGCACGACGACTGGCCAGCAAATCGGGCCTGTCATTCAGTACGATCATTCTATTTGGTCCATGGCGATCTCAGGCACGAACAACCTTGTCGTCTGTGGAGGGGACTCAGTCACCGTCACCGTATCCTGTGTCACCCCTCTCCAAGCTGATCCCAAGACCTCTCTCCGCAAAACTGTCCGCGACGAACCCGCCGACTCTGAGCGCACAGCCAAGCAACAAGATGGTAACCCCGATGCGCTTATGAACTCACTCGGAGCAGTAGCCCATGAAACATCCCCAGGTGTGCTCACTCACTGCTTTTATTCGCCCTCCTCTCACCAGGTATCGTTATTCAGACGAACTCAGAACGAACCTTGAAGGACATGCTCCACAACATCCTCGCCAGCTCCCAGGCACCCACGGTGCGGTCAACCAGAAGGAAGGTAGCTTCTTCACTGATAAACTTATCTCAGGCAAAAGAATGGCATCTCTCGAACAAACTGTCCAAGACCTACACACCCAGCTTGAGAATTCTCGTGTGTCAATACAAGCTTCCCTCACTCGTCTTTCACTCATCAACCTGTTCGTCAGACAACAAGATTACGTCTCTCGAACAAACAAACCAAGTTCTTGAACAAACAAACCAGCGCCTACGCGCCCGACTTGCCAAGTCCCAGGAGAATTCCCGTGTGTCCACACAAGCCGCCCTGACTTGACTTTCACTCATGAATTTATTTGTCAGAGAACAAAACTGCATCTCTCGAGCAAACCACCCAAGACCTTCGCGTTCAACTTACTCGGGCTCAGGAGAAAGCTGCTCAATTGATCCGGATCAACTGCGTGCACGAGCAGCGGCTTGAATGCGAATTCCTCTATTCTCAAGACCGCATATATGATGCTGTACGTTCTCTTCTCAAGCTGGAGAATATGTTATCCGAAGATGTAAGAGCCAACACGTCAGTTACCGATTGGCTGCAGGGCGAGTTTTGACATTGCGAGTCAATATTGCGTATTCAATCTTTGTCGTTAGAATTTGTGCGTCGCTGCGTCGCTGCACTTGAGAGGGTTGGGGATGAGGCATCGAATGCCAATGAGCATGACGAAGCAGTCTCAGCTTACTCTGCTGCATTGTCGCTCCGTTTGTCGGCATTGGTCCTAACCAAGTGGGCCAGAAACATGCTGGTTCAGGGCCCAGGAAAGGAAGCACTGAACGCCGCGTCCAACGTATGTTCATTATGATCGGTTGCATGCGGGATGATGACTTAGTTTTCGTTCAGTTTAAGGTTCCGAGGTTCACAGTGTACCACACTATCTGTGGCATTTTGGAAGATGATGGTCGGCTTACGGAGGCTGTCGAGTGTTTTCAACAGGCGCAGGATGAACTTGAAGACGAAGCTACCCATGATGAATGCACGCAATGGAAGCTTGGTGAGAGCAACTGACGGCACCAGAGCAGTGACCCACTGAAGGGCTTTTCCAGACTTTCGTGTCCGTTTGGCCGGTAAGCTAGAGAAGATGGGCGACATTGCTAAGGATGCCAAGAAACACGAAGAAGCCATTGGACTCTATTCGACTGCATTGAAACTCAATCCAACGAACTTCAATGAAATCCTCCTCAAGAAAAGCAACGAGGTCCGCATTTTGGTCAAAATCTAAAGAGGACAGCACTGATCCAGAATATCAGGTGATCGAGCTCGACCCTTTGTCCTATATAGGATACGAAGGGAAGCACGCTGCGTTACACCGCATGACACGTTACAGTGAAGCATTCGAGGCATTCCAAATGATGCTCTCAATACTCGATCGATCCTCTGATCCAGGACTCTCCGGTAAGTCATTCCTATGACATTTTACCATTGGGGGGATATTGATGAGATTCGTACAGAGCGTCGTCATCAATATGTCGATGCGACATCTGCAATTCTTGAAGTGGTCGAGGAGACCATTCAAGAGATGCCACGCGTACTCATCGACACAATCACTGGCGATCTCTATGATAAAACGCGGCAAGCAGCGGCATTTAAGGAGCTGCCAATTTACAATGAGTTGCGGTCATCCATGACCACTCAACTCGACCATGCCCGAATCCAGAGAGAAGTCAAGGAATTCTACCGCTACGTCATGCTGTCTCACAGATGGCAGCCTCATGAACCCACATTCCAAACTGTCGAAAATATCTCGGTTTACAAACTTCCTACTTCTCTGGCATTTAGCAAACTGAAGAATTTCTGTATGCTTGTCCGCACACTTGGGTTCAAATGGGCATGGAGTGACACATGCTGCGTGAACCAACTAGATAAAACGGTGCAACAAGAGTCCCTCGTTGCCATGTTCCGATGGTATCGCGGATCTTCGCTTACTGTTGTCCACCTTCTCGGTGTATTCTCAGAGTCGCAGGTGAAAGGTTCTCTCTGGCGGAGCATTTGGAATACGCGTGGGTGGACGTACCAAGAATATCTTGCTTCCGAGGTCGTCCAGTTCTACACAGAGGACTGGAAGCCTTACCTTGGATTGCAAATGTTCAACCACAAAGAATCGCCAGTGATCCTCTCGGAGATGGAACAGGCGATGAACTTTAAGACGAAGGAGTTGGTCAGTCTTCAACCGGGGTTTGACAGGGCCCGGGAGAAGCTCTTTCTTGCATCGAAGCGTCAGACAACTCGCGAGGAGGATAGAGCCTACTCGTTGTTCGGGATTTTCAATGTTGCACTCCCGGTCATCTATGGCGAGGGCAATCAAGCCATTGGTCGGCTTCTAGAGCACATCCTCACACGCTCGGACAATGTCGCACTTCTCGCGTGGACCGGAAGATCAGGGAGTCACCACAGCTACCTCCCTTCCGACCTCGGTGTCTACGATCAAATTGTTCCGCCGCATATTCCAGCGCCGATCGAGATATCCAACATGGAAGGTTTGGTCCAGACATTGCGCAGGTCCCTCTCAGAAGCCGCGACGATGTACGAACAGTGCTACAAACTTCCTCCTTTACTGCTGATTTCTGGTCGACTCCGACTCCCCGGTATCGTTTTCCCCCTTGCTGATCTCGTCCGTCTCAAAGACAAATCCGACCTCCCTACTTATCGTGGGACGTCGGCGATGCTTGGAAATGTAGACATTCAGACTCGAGACGATTTGTCTGGTGTGAAAGGATTCCTGCTCCATCCCTGGATCAGCCCACTCCTCGACTTGGATTTTTCGCGCGGTGAGCCCTTGTTCGACGAGGCGACGCGTGCGCTGCGGTTCGTCGTTCGTCTCAAGCAACCATTCGGTGGATTGCTGCTCACGCTGGTTTCGCGTGCGCAGTACAGACGTGTGGCTACGGATAATTTGATTATGGTTCAGGTTCGAGAGGAGACATCGTTGAATGATTTGATGGACGGCATCAGCACGATAGATATACAGTAGGTGTAGATTGGGCCGGGTTTTACCTTCTGACGAATACTATGTACGTTCTAGTGTCCTAGCTAACTAACTCGCATGATCGCTTTGTCCTTTACAAGCATGAGTGCTCACTTTTTCCCATGATCGCCCGCCCTCCATTTCGTTGCATCCACCCACCACACCCTGCCTCAAACCAAAATCCGAAACCATCTCTCTATCGAGCCTCGAGGGTTCAAGCTTGCAAGCGCAATTGCGCATCATTCCTCGGACTCATCTGCTGCGCGACTAATGTAACGGTCCGAGTCCCGCTCGCCCCGCACCCCACCCTCCGGACGCGCTTGTGCATTTGTTTGGGCTGGGAAGCGCAGTCATCATACCGTTCCAACCCAACCCTTCTCAGGCTCTCTCCTCCTGCGTCCAACCAACCGAAGCCATGGTTAAAGACTGACGACCACGCCGCCATGAGCCTCCCTGAGCCAGCTATTGGTCTGCCAGTGGTAAGTTTTATTCGGCTCTCACAAGCGTGGTCCTCATCACACAACAGATATCCAACAATCCCTCTACTATGCTTGGTCTCTCCACACACTGCACACCGCCTCGCTGGTGATCACCAAGCCGACCAAACTCACGTCCTGGCGAACCATCACCGCGCACAAAGAGAGATACCTGTACCGAGCCCGCCATATCTCGCAAATAAATCCAACGACGCAGACAGGCAATCTTGGCGGCTCATTCTGGCTTGCGGCACGACGCCGGCCGACCAGACTGTTTCGCCTGGCGAGACGGACAAAACTGGGAACGCAACGGCTGCGCATGATAGCCATGCCACGACGCGACTCTGCCAATTTCAAGCAGCCGTTCGAAGCATGTGCTTTGACTCCTGGTCCAAGGCCCGGCTTGTTGAACGGGGTCGTACACAAAGGTCGTGGACTCCAAGGTCAGTGGTTGTGCACTTCTCTACACAGCGCTTGGTGCTCGCCCGAGACTTCTCAAGCGACCAGTTGCCCCGGAAGTCACCAGGGTCGTAAGGTTTCTCTACCGACAATCGCCATTCAATGCCGCACCCTTGGGCTCATCCTGGTTACTCGCTGGTTTTATAGTCGCCACCATCCAGCAACTTATATAGGTCGGTCATTACTGGGTAATCGTATATCATGGAGGGTCGCCCCAGCTAGGGGGACGTGGAGAAGAGGAAACAATGTTGGTGGCTCTTGGGAACGTGCCGAGCAACGGTGAGCAACTGTTGTATGAAAACCTGTTAAGGTGGAGACCGTGATGATGAGTACAATGTGTAGACTGACTATCACGGGTGTGCGATGGTATCTATCCATAATCAATGCATTCTCGTATGGCCCTCAGGTGTAGAGGTATCAGGGTAGCTAGCACCACGTTCCATCTCGAGAACCTGGTGAAAAGGCCAACTGGACCGATCTGCATCTACTGTATATCTATCGTGCGGACACCATCCATCAAATCGCTCAATGATGTCTCCTCTCGAACTTGAACCATAATCAAACTATCCGTGGCCACACGTCTGTACTGTGCACGCGCCAACGGCGTGAGCAGCAATGCACCAAACGGCTGCTTGAGCCGCACGACCAGTCGCAGCGCACGGGTCGCAGGGTCGAACAAGGGTTCACCACACGAAAATTCCAGGTCGAGGAGAGGGCCGATCCAGGGATGGATTAGCGTGCCTTTCAAGCCAGACAACTCGTCCCTGGTCTGGATCTCTACATCTCCAAGCATCGGCGATGTCGCACGATAGGTTGGGACATCGGATTTGCCATCGGGCTGGGGGAGCCGGACGAGATCACCGAGGGGGAAAATGATAGCGGGGAGTCGGAGTCGACCAGCAACAAGCATCAATGGTGGAAGGTTGTAGCACTGCTCGTACACCGCCCCTGCTAGTGAGATGTCTGGGAGGGACGTGCGCAATGTCTTGACCAAGTCTTCCATGTTGGCTGTCTCCATTGGTGCTAGAACATGCGATGGAACAATTTGATCATAGACAGTAAGGTCGGAAGGGAGGTAACTATGTTGACCGCCAGACTTGCCAGTCCAAGCGAGAAGCGTGACATTGTCCGAACGTGTCAGGATGTGCTCTAGCAGCCTACCAATCGCCTGATGACCCTCACCATAGATGACCGGGAGTGAAACATTGAAAATCCCGAACAACGAGTAGGCTCTGTCCTCCTCGCGGGTTGTCTGACGTTTCGATGCAAGAAAGAGCTTCTCGCGCGCCCTGTCAAACCCCGGTTGAAGACTGATCAACTCCTTCGTCTTGAAGTTCATCGCCTGTTCCATCTCCGAGAGGATCACTGGCGATTCTTTGTGGTTGAACATTTGCAGTCCGAGGTAAGGCTTCCAGTCCTCGGTGTAGAATTGGACGACCTCGGAAGCAAGATATTCTTGGTACGTCCACCCACGCGTGTTCCAAATGCTTCGCCATAGAGAACCTTTCGCCTGCGACTCTGAGAATACACCGAGAAGGTGGACGACAGTAAGCGAAGATCCGCGGTACCATCGGAACATGGCGACAAGGGACTCTTGTTGCACTGCTTTATCGAGAGATCACCAGCGACAGTGTCGACGAGTACGCGTGGCATATCCTGAATGGTCTCCTCGATCACCTTTCGAATTGGCAATGTCATGTCGACATATCGACGACGGCACTCTGTATCAACCCAAACATTAACTCCTCATCGACATCTTTGAGCTGTCGTAGAACGGCGTACCGCAGAGGTGCGGATCGGAAGATCGATCGGGTATTGAGAGCATCATTCTGAATGCTTCGATGAAACGCCGCATGGCGTGTAGTGCGGCATGCTTCCCTTCATACCCCATGTGAGACGCAGGAACCAGTTCGGTGATCTAGTATCATGCACTAGGGTGATCTTGAACAAAATAGCGTCATACCTCATTAAGGAGGATGTCATTGTAGTTCGATGGATTGAGTTTACTGTCTTTTTCACACAGGTTGACAAAGTGAGAAAAATGTTGTCAACTCACCTCAACCTCGGGATATGATTATCTCCTCGACCACAAACTGTAGGCTCGTCGGAGTTGTGCGATTCGACTTACATTATATGCTTGTATTTATCCCGAACCCACCGAGGAAGAAAAAGATTAATTTTGAAATTACTAAAGTTGGAATAAACACATCGGTGGCTTCGGGATGAACTCGGAGTATCTCGGTCAATTCAGGCTCCAATGACCGATCGAGAAAAAAAAACATTTTGTACATAACAAAAAATAAAATGTTTCCAAATAGTTATCGGTGGGTTCGGGATAAATACAAGCATATAATGTAAGTCGAATCGCACAACTCCGACGAGCCTACAGTTTGTGGTCGAGGAGATAATCATATCCCGAGGTTGAGGTGAGTTGACAACATTTTTCCCACTTTGTCAACCTGTGTGAAAAAGACAGTAATATTCACGTGTGGCTGATGCAAGATACAACGACTGCCCAATCAGGAAAAATCACTGGCAGACTTCCCGATCGCGAGCGCTAGTGCCATTGCTTGAACCGGCTGAGGCCTGAAGCTGAAGGCCTGAAGCTTGCCAGCGGATGTTTGAAGCTTGAAGCTTGAAGGACTGGCACCCAGGCTCGTGTAGTACACCGCGGCGTTTGAATTGAAGGTCGAAGAGTGTTTCTTAGCCAATCGCGACTCGCACTTGGCACTGCCAGTTGGCAGGGCCAAGGCCAAAGTAAACAGCTGTAGGACGTTCAGCGAAATTGGTCAGTATCCCGATTCCGAGTCTGTAGTCGCTCATGATCATGCCGTAGTCCTCCAAAGCGAGATCATGTCTGCTCTACTATTCCGAGCTTCCATCCAGGTTCCTTTCACGCATCTTCGAGCTCGGCCCACAATCGGGCACAGGTTCGTAGCGACTCTGCCGGGGCGGATTTCGGAAACCCAGGAGTGATATCCTTAAAAGATTTCATGGTCCTGTATATTCTCTCTTCATGCTCATTCATCGTTCAAACTGGCGCACTGTGGTCGTCCGGAGGTTTAACCTCTGCAAGGAATCCCTGCCCAGTGTTTTCACGTTCAAGTTTGCGGACCGTTGGCTGCTATAAGGGTTTTATTGCCTGGACTTGAGATCTGAGAGGTCAGGCACCAAGCACTAGCTCAAGAGAGAAAGAAATTGGGGCACCTGTTCACTCGTACCTTGATGTATGTGGTTATAAGGGAGAACGTGAGGACGGGGCCCATACATTTTCCTGGTTTGACGACACCACAATCTACTGGTAACAAGTCTTCTGCCATGATGCACATCAATGCTGATCTAACCACTCTCCCAGACGTTCGATCAGATCGGCCTTCTTTCCCGCTGTTGGTAAACCCTTGGTTTTGAGGAACTCCTATAATGGCTAGGTGGGCATGATGGGCGTGCAGCACAAACATATGAACGTACCTTGAGTTGATCCACACGAAGCTGTCACAACTGAAGTTAGAACACAAGTCGTGGATAACCTGGCATTCAACTCACTTTTTCCAGCGTTCCTGCTTCATACCTGCTCTGGAGCTCTGCTTCATCCACCGAAACATCCTGGAACATCATCAGCGCGTGCAATGCAAGTATTGGTTCAGCGACAAACAGGCTTTCTCTTCGTTCCCGTCTTGGCGAGGACAACGGTGTAATTTTCGTCATTTGACAGTACATTTTTCCATTCCTTGAGCAGCGCTCCGGCACGCTATACAACATATCAGTCAAGAACAGCGAGGTAGCATAGCAGTTGCAAAACCTTGTGGATCATATCGTACTTGGGTCGTGTCAAGTCTTCAAATGCTTCCATGTCAAATTCTTCACGGAAGGCGCTTGCCTGGAGCTGAGTATCGTGGTATGCCAGTGCTGGAGAGGTAAGGACCGACCAATTGAATAAACAATAAGAACAAGGTAACAAATACACACCAGGATTCGGGTAAGAGTCTGGGGGATATACACCATTCTTGACACACAACTTGTCAATCCATTCCCTTGCAGTTTCCTTGGCCGCTTCCGTAGCTAATGGGAGTGTAAGCAAGCAAGTGTCTGAGAATAAGTCGACATGCCTCTGAATGCTTCGGTAATAGGTGCAGTGCGAATATCATCGGCGAAAGGCAAAAAGATGAGATGGAATCCAGCAGGTTCACTCCATCCACCTTCTTCCACCTTTTCAGCCTAATGATGCGTTCAATGTTAGTGATCTGGATGTATGGCTGACATCATCTACCTGAGGCACCAATGCACAGAAAACAGGGGTAGCATTGCGTCGCAGCAGAACGAGCACCAGTCCAATCTTGTCCTTCTCTAGCATCTTCTGCAGGAGGGCACTAAAGGTGCGCTTACTCCCAGAATATTTCTATGACAGGTGGCTCAGAAAAGAGAGGATACAGAAGACGCTGAACTACTCACCAACTCATCTGGATAAATGAACAAGGCATGCTTGACATTGTCCTCGAACGCAAGCTCAGATTTATTTTTGAAGCCAAGAAGCTTGAGGCCTAGGATAGTGAAGATACGTACATGCAAGACCATAAAACAGAGAGTTGGGCCTACCAGGCTCAAGGTCCAAAGTACGGAATGAGCGGATCTCATCTGCAGTATAGAACGGCTACAGACAGTCACTCAGTACCCCATCACTCGGGAGAAACCAACCCGGTGACTCACTCTCTGGCCAGACTTCACTGACCTCGTGATTGAGATGCCCGTTTCCTCATCTTCATCGGCAGTATCTACCATACCGGCGCCTAACTTCCCACCAAACAATACCTTGCGGAGGTCTACCTCCGCTTGTTGAGCCTATGAAAGTATAAAATATCAGGGGGTCATTACGCG
>JBBPSU010000534.1:0-11409 GCA_038093755.1 Tylopilus microsporus | reverse complement strand
CGCGACAACTTTTCTGAACGGGAGTAAGTTTGTCTGATCAGTGAGGTGGAGTGGCCCGGGGCTGTGAACGGGCGTGATATAATGCATTGGTTCGTTGACACAGACTGACTGGTCAACCACTGTCAGTGCCTCGCTGGCAGTAATATCTTCGAGTTTCTGGGGATTAACAGCGGCCATGATAAGAATGTGTCAAGATTGGGGTTTCTCATCCTTTCATGCCAATGCAGGTTCAAGTTGACATTCGGCCGAAGAACTTCTGGCAGGCAGTGCCAGTGCACAACAAAAATGGTTACAACGCAGTTGTTTGCCCTTGAGGACGTCAACTTTACTCACGTGCACAATTTTTGAATCGCCCGGCTCAATTACCAGAGGGCAGAAAAGTATCTGGAGTATAAGGGTCCCCGTGACCCTGTGCTTTGCCAGTACTAGTGCCGTTATAACGCTCGTATTACTAGTACCGAACGCGCATTCTACGTCCTTTCACTGCCCAGTATCTCGCATCGAAATGGCTTTGACCGATTCCTGATAGGTCCAATGGGAACATCCAAGCGCACGGGCTTTGAAAGGGGTTCCTGATATCATATCTTGGCAAACGACCTTGAAAGGAAGCGAAGGATTCTGTAGCTTATGCTAGGCCGATGGCCTCCCTATGTCGAAGCGAACGATCCCACCGGGTTCGACAACTAGCCCAACAATCGAAAGATTACTCAACGGTTTAACCTGTGCTCTCAAGACGAAATCAGTTGACAAGGTGGAACCGTTGGGCATGAATGGTCACTTACGTGTGGGCCGATTGGCGTAATTGTTCACAGATGTAGGCTTGCTCTCGACTTGGTCTGGATGGAACTATTCCACGAAGTATGCTTTCACCACCCACATGCAAATAAATCTAGTAAGCACCCAGCATTTCTAAGTTGAGATCTGCAAAAGACCATACTGTTACTAGAGTTGAGGGAATGACGTGCCTATGGGGTACCGATTCAAAGCGCATGCAACCAAACAGCGACGTCAACGGGTCTCCACTCGGCGAACCCCGGATCGCGCAACACCACGAGCGGTCGTGGCGGGGGCGAATTGAAGCCGACGGCTGCCAGCGCGCGACGCCCACCACCACTGCGGACAATTGGAAGGAGCGCATGAAGGCCTGCCGTCTCAACTCGGCGTGAGTCGTCGTGCTGCAGTGACACCGAACCACTCACCTCGAAGCCTTCTGGCACGCGTAATGCTAAGATTCTCTGATCTCGGAGGATCCCGAGCGCTTCCGAGAATCCCCCCACTCTTTGGCAACACTCTACCTTTACTTCCCATGGAGCGTTCTCGCGAGGTCTTTCTCGAAATCGCTTCCGCTTCAAAGAATGTCGTTACAAGTGCCAATAACTATGCCCGTCGCAGGAGAAAGTGCGGTGTCTCACGTGCTCATTTCCAGCTGGAGGCCGAGATGCGAAGAATATCCGTCACATGCGAATGTATCGCAGACATCCTACATAGATCGACCCTTCCGAGTCTAGATGGCCCCGCATTCGATGACAGGTTGCAGGACTGGCTCTGCACGAACGAGCCACAGCAGTGTCTAGATGTTTTAGTGCGAATCGTGTCGTTATTTCAAAATGACACATTCTCCTGGCTATCCTGGATCTTTCCAACAGGTCTGGGTGCCGAGCCCACTGAGGACAAGATCGAGTACGTAGCCGAATACTTTGGCTCGCGGAAGCCATACTTCTATTTCTTTTTTTCGACGGAGATCTGGTGAGTCTGTTCGATGGGCCACGATAGAATGTGTATGTGTCTGAGGAAATTACTCAGGAACAACGAAATGGTGACTCTGCAACAGCGGCAAAATCATGTTCAAAGGGAATCTCCTGTTCTCGAACAATGTTTACCTACCAACGTTCGGACGGAGATCAAGTACGATTTGGAATATCGTGGCTCATCATCTTCTCATCGTGTGCAGCGTTACCGTGCCATACCCAACTGTCCATCAAAGCGGATCCATGAATCCTGCCGCCAAGGACAAACCGAGCTCCTTCAATGAAACGTCACAAATTTGGGTTCTCATGGACATGGAGTACGTCCCGTGTTGCTCTTTAATCTGTACTTCTTGATTTGTATTTGGTAGTACTATACCAGACACGGTTACTCTACAAGACGAACATTCGGTTGGTCAGGAACAAGAAATGACAACTGTCGAGAAGATGAAACTAGAAAATAGTAATCAAACTATTCATCGGTCGTTACCTCACTGATGCGTCTGACGTTTCGCTAGAAGAGAATCTGAATAAAATTGTCGGGTGGCTCGACGGTTTAAATTGCGCCGGAAAACAAGACGATACCTTGTCGCTCCGCCAACAAGATACGTGCATGTAGCTATTTGACACATCCCAGTACAAGTCATGGGCGGATGGCGAGATTTCATTCTTATGGTTGAGAGGGAAACGTAAGATATTCAAAGTTTTCGTTCAATCTTTCTTATCGAAATGGACCGTAGCTGGAGCGGGGAAATCCGTATTGGCGTATGTTTGCATCCTTGTAAATTCCATTGATACTGACTTTGTTTGAAGGTCGTCCGTCATCGAGTCCCTTGGAACGAAAGAGGGAGAAATCCTGGCGTTTTTCTATTGCGACTTTCAAAACGAACGGTCGACTAATACCGCGGAGGCGCTTCGGTCTATCCTTTCCCAGCTGCTACGTAACGTTGATAGTGGGTCGAATATCAGAAACTTACTTGAAGACCTGGGCAAGGCAAGGGATTGCGGTGGTTCCACGCTGAAAAATAGCAAGCAGCTTGCCAGGTTCATGTGCCGCGTTGCTCAGTTGTGGCACACGAAACCGCTAGTCATCGTCGATGCCCTGGACGAATGCAAGGATGTCGAAGTCCTTATACAAGCTCTCGTGGTGTTCAAGAATCACGTCCGGCTCTTCGTGACCAGCCGGCCCTGCTATGTTATTGTAGAGGGCCTTTCTGGACTTCCGTTTATCTCGATGGAGGACACGGAACAAGAGCTCTCAGCAGATATCCAGCTCCACGTTACCAGAGAGCTGGACACTCGCCGCCGGCTGAGAGGCCTCAATGCTGACTTCACGGAGGAGATTCGCTTAGCCTTGTGTTCAAAAGCGTGCGGAATGTACGAACCTTTACGCAATGCTGAAATGTGGACTCTGACTTATTCTGTTTTTTCAAGGTTCCGATGGATCCAATGTTCGTTGGACACACTCAACCGATGCGTAAATCGAGCAGGGGTCCGCCATGCCCTCCAGAGCCTACCGGTCGGACTCGATGAAACATATGAAAGAATCTTACTCGCCATTGATAAGAAGGGTGAGGAAAGTGAACTCGCCCGACGAGCTCTCACTTGGCTTGTGGCCGCGCTTCGACCTCTGCAACTAAGCGAACTCATGGAAGGACTTTCAATCAACCTTCGAACACGAAGCTTGGATGTCGACTTTGGACCAATGCACCATGGGGCATTGTTGGATGCTTGCGGGAGTCTAGTAACATATAATGAAAACACGGGCGTCATCATTCTCTCTCATTTCAGTGTGAAGGTGAGTCACACCAAGCGAGTTTGATGATTGAGCACAGCTTGAGCTCCCTTTGGCTAGGAGTATCTCATCAGCCAGTTGGTTTTCACCAAGCTACCGCGATACCACATTAATCGGGAACTGGCCCATTTGGATCTAGCGCGATCATGCTTGTGCTACCTCTCAACATATCTCAACTCTTTCCCTGGATACAGTCATCGCGATGCTTTGCTTACCGCTGACTTCCAGGGCGTCCGCTCTATTGTCAAAGATCGTATACGCCTCATGTCACAGCCACTACTTGACTACGTCCTCAATAATGCCATCGATCACTTCCGACTCCTTGGTGGCTTATCACGTTTTGAATCCGTTCTGCATGACATTGGAATCCTCGCGCGTGGCATCCAGCGGCAACCCAGGATGTGGGACAATCTATGTCGATCCGCTCGACGTCCTGTGGGCCCTGCCACCCCAAATTGGCCACCGTCCAAACACAATCTTACGCTCTACCTACTTGTCGCATGCGCTCCGAGTCCCCTTCTGAAATCCCTCCTTCGTCCGATTATGTTCGAAGCCAAGCAGGGCTGGAATCCGTTGATCTATGCTGCGTACTTTAACAGAGGGGAACACGCTCAGACTTTGCTTTCGCATCGTGCCAAACTGAACCAGAGAGGTTGGGACATTCATGGATTGACCCAGGTTTTGCCTATCGAAGTTGCTGTGCTACACCGTCACTATGCTCTGGTGACTCTTTTCGTGCAGGAAGGGAGCCCTATCCCCTCGAATGTGTTCTCAGATTCATTTTTTCAGAGCAATGGACTGGAGATTCCACTTTCTATTGCGAGGATGTTGTTCCAGACTGACGATTTCACCGAGGTCGCACGAAATCCCCTAGACTCGGCCGTAGCAGTCTACCAGCTGGTGGAACATTTTGGTTCTCTGTCCCATGATCTCACAGTAATCCTACGGAGATTTACTCAGGTTGCTGAGAGCGATCAAGAGAACAAGCTCCTCAATCTCGTCGTCCAGCAGGGGAACGTCCCTTTCACACGATACCTCCTTTCCCATGGTGCCTGCCTTCCTTCTGACATACTCCTCACATGTCATCCATGGAATGGCTGGAGGACATCGGAGATGATCCCTTTTCTGCTCGAGAGCGGTGCAAATGTCCATTCTCGCTCTACCATTGGAGACTCAATGCTTCGTATTGCGTTGCGGGCGTCGTGGACCGACGAGATTGCCTTGGAAGCCGTGAAAATCCTCATCGATCATGGTTGTGATCCAGTCGCGGTCAATACCTCTGGAGAAACCCCACTTCACATCGCTGTCACATGTGGGTGTGTTTCTGTCACACGATATTTTCTCTCTCTCGGCATTTCTCTTCCTGATTTTATGGAGACCGTATTGATGTCGTCGACGCCAAATATGGCATCCATGATCCACTGCTTGCTCGAGTATCGAGTTGCTCGTACTCACACTGCAACTGGAGACCCCGTCCTTCATGGAGTATTACGGCTCTTATCCGACGAAGAAGATACTCTGGAGACTGCAAAATTACTAGTTGGTCTTGGTTGTCATCCGCTGGAGACCGATGCCTCTGGAGAAACGCCACTTCACGTTGCTGTCAGACGTGGGTTTGTCTCCGTTGCTTCGTACCTTCTTTCTCTCGGCATTTCTCCCCCTCTCGATCTTCTGCCCAAGTTGTTGAACATGATGGACACGGCATCTATCGTCGACCGTCTACTCCAATACGCTGTTGGTCTCCATACTCGCTCTGTAGTTGCCGATACTATACTGCGCTCTGCATTACGAGCGTCCTTGGCCGAAAATGACATCTTGAAGATTATGAAATCACTCATCGATCGCGGTTACGATCCCCTCGGAACCAATGTCTCTCGACAAAACGCACTCCTCGTTTCCATCAAACATCGTTTCCTATCAATTGTGCGATATCTTCTCTCTCCACACATGTCCCTCTCTCCCGACGCTCTGCATGCCGTATTCAAGTTGATGTCATGTTCGCCGAACTGCCTCGCGGATGCGGCGCATGCCCTGGCCCACACGACAGCCGGAGATTCGGTGCTTCACACCGCACTGCGGGCCTCTTGGGATGAAATCATTGTTTTGGAGCTAGTGAAGTTTCTTGTCAGTCATGGTCATGATCCACTCGAAACCAATGCCTCAAGAGAGACTTCGCTTTATGCTGCTGTCGAACGTGGGTTTGTCTCTATCACACGATACCTCCTCTCCCTCGGCATTTCTCCTTCTCCCGACCTCCTGCATGCTGCATCGAATTCATGCACACTGAATGCAGCTTCCATGATGGGCTGTTTGCTTGAGTATGGAGTTGATGTCCACACCCACACCCCAGCTAGAGATCCTGTGCTTCACTCTGCAATTATAAATTCTGTGGATGAAGACACTGCCTTGACTATTACGAAATTGCTTGTTGGCCATGGCTATGATTACCTCGAAACCAATGTCGCAGGAGAAACTCCACTTCACATCGCCGTCAAACGTGGGTTCGCCGCTGTCACACAATACCTTATTTCATTCGGAGTTTCTCTACCTACTGACCTCTTGGCTGTTGCGTTGATGTCATACCCGCGGCTGCCGAACCTAGCATCCACCATCGTCTGCCTGCTGGAGCACGGAGCTGATATCGCTAGTACCCACACAGCAACTGAGGACCCCGTACTTCACTCTGCATTGCAGATATCCGAAAACGAAGGTGCTACGTTGAAGATCACAGAACTGCTCATAGGTCGCGGTTGTGATCCGTATGAAATCAATGTCGCTGGAGAGAGCCCACTGCATGTAGCTGTCGGCCGTGGGTTCATCTCTGTTGCACGATACCTCCTTTCTCTGGGTATTTCTCCATCTTCCGACTGTCTACAGATTGCAATGCAATTGGGGAATCGGAAGATTCGAACATCCATGATTTCCGAGCTACTGGAGAATGGAGTTGATTTCCCTCGGGCTTCAGATTCTCATGGTACTCAAGCTGGTCCAGCAGTAAACCCTCAGGTCCACATCGCATTAGAGCTATATGACGATGAAGAATGTACGCTGGAGGTCGTAAAGATTCTCATCAACCACAGTTTCAGTCACCTCGTAGTCAATTTCTCTGGACTGACCCCTGTTCACGTGGCCGTCAAACGTGGTTTTGTCTCTGTCGCACGATATCTTCTTTCTAGACCTCGTGGCCTTGGGATACTATGGTAATGACGAGGTCGATACCCACCCTTGGCAGCACTTTTTCGAGCCTCCAAAGGTCTTTCGGACCCATTACCCCCTACAGGGAAAACTAAGCTGAGAGACCAACCTATGGACTGATGACCCCATATTCACCCAAAAGTAGTGTCCCGTCGTGTTATAGATGACCTCTCATGTTGCTCGGGGCCTCCGAGGTGGCGACGGGAGCCCTCTTCAGACTTCAAGCTTCATGTTTCATGTTGATTTGTCAGCAGCCCTCTCATGTTTCACATCGATTTGTCAGCGTCAATATCTTTGCGAGTGAGGCACTCTCAGACTGTCCGATATATTCGGACACTATGTTTTCTTCTGCATATTTTTACGTGACGACGGAGACGACGCTCTCCTTGACTGGCCACACCCCATCATGACCGCCACGAACTGACCGGTACCATGGCGCATCATACGCATCCCCAACCAAGACGCCGCTATGAAGATGGCGGCCGCAACAACAACGGAGATGCCAGCTGACTCGACGGTTTCGAGCTTGTGAAGCGCTCCCAGGCACACGCACGCACCATCCTCAGCCTCGCTGGATAAGACGTGTGGCAACGTACCAAGCGTCGTCGTTGTCCTCGATTGCTATGGTGAGGGCGAGGGTGAGTATGAGTGGCAAGCGAGCTGAGGCGATGTGACGATACGGCGTGCCGCGTCGTCCGAGTCATCGTGTCGGCGTCATCACGTTGTCGACGCAAGAGGGCGAAGGCGGGTGAGAACGAACGAGGACGAGTGGCAAGCGAGGCGGGGTGGCGGATGGTGTGCGCACAATGCGGCATCATCGTTTGAGTTGCGGTAAGAGGGCGAGGGGCGATGGCGGGCGAGCTGACACAGTGATGTCGACAGGTTGCTGTCTGTGTTTCGTTTTTCGACTTGGCATGCGTTGATGAGCTCGGCCCAATGTTTGCTTTTGCGGTGGGTGAGCGTGACAGCATTGCAAAACGTATCTGCACCACTTGCGCGTTTTCGATTTAAAAGTACTTGATTGACAAAATTTTGTGACCAACTACATACAGCACCTACGTTACAGGCAGTACTCTCAGGTTTCCCCTATGCCTGATGGATACATTCGTCCGAGTCGTCCTTCGGAGTCTTCGTTGAAGAAGTCTATACCGAAGGCTTGGCGACCATATCGTACCCACTTCCAAAGACGTACCAAATGCTAAGTGTAAGGGTCAGTGCTAGCATTGATCGACACGCGGTGGCTTACTCACAAAGTAAAGGTCGAGTTTATGGTCTTCCACCTTCTGTCGCTGTTCAGAGTTCAATGCGACATCGAATGGCAGATGAGGGAAAATCGTTTTCCTCAATGGCCATCTCTCGTCAAAACGTTCGGTCATTGCCACAAAGTACCATCGGCGCCCCTCATGGCAGGCGAAATCCCAGGTCCCACGGGCATAGAAGCGCTCAATTGCCCAAGCCACTTGCCGAGCGCGGAACGGGAACCCCACTCCAAGCCGTGAGTCTAACGTCAACCCGGAGCCACCTGAGCTCATGCTCGTGTCCGAGTCTGCGGGGCTGGCGGGCCTGCCCGGGTCCGAGTCACTTGGTATGCTCGTCAAGTCCATGTCCAAGTCTGCGCGTCTGGTGGGCCTTGCCGTTAGTTAACACAGACACCTAAAGAAACATGGGCCACCTACATGGTGGATACAAGTTGTTGGTGCTTTCGCGAGGGAGCTGAGCAGTACTCACTAACATCAATTTGAAGGATTCTCTCGCTCGCTGTCAACTCAGCCTTGGATGTGCCGAAGAGGGCGGCGAAGACTGATGACCCCGATGCAATTCAGAAGCACCTCGGTCGGACCTTTCGCCCCTCCGCGGTCATCTGGCCCTACTCCGAGTCCAGCTTCTCACTTAGATCACTTAGATCAACTAGCGTACAACGAGATACAGTATATTGCATTTTCAAGAATGTACATAAATACAAATGGGCAAAATGATTCATTCGGCACAATCTGAGACACAGGAACGGCGTAGGTATGAGGACCACAGTTAGCCGAAGCCTAAGTCAAATGTCCAACCAAGAAATCACTTAGGCGGAAGGTCCCTCTCGGCAGAGCGGGCAGGGTACGAAGGGTTGCGCTGGATGCTCTCGAGAGAGGGAGAAGGTTGGAGGTTGGATGGGCCAGCATGTGCAGTGTTCGCGATGTCATAGTATGCTCGATAGCCATCCATGGGACTCAGGTAAGGTGGCATGCTCCCCTGATAACCTGCAGTAAGAAAGCCACCATAAGGGCCACGAGGGTTGCTTCGATAAAGATAGTCTGGAGGTGGCATCATGCTCATGTCAGCTCCGGGATATGGGAGGTAAGGCATAGGCGGCCTAAATGCCGTGAGATGGGGATAACTGCTACAAGGGAACGTATCCTCCCGTGCGACTGCTGGCTTGGGAGGAAGGGGTGGAGGGGCAGATGGCAGCTGAGAAGATGGGGCGGCTGGGACAGACTCAGAGGGCAGCAGAGGGGGTGAGGGGGCCACAGGGGTCTGGGACATATCCTCCCGTGCAACCGCCAGCTTGGGAGGTGGAGGTGGAGGGGCAGAGGGTAGCTGAGAGGATGGGGCAGCAGCGACAGAGGGCAGTGGAGAGGGCGAAAGAGGTGCAGACATCGGCTGTTGAGAGGCACCACACAATGCGGGAAGCGGGGCAGCAATGGGGGAAGTACTGGGAGTGATGGAGGGGCCAGGGAGAGCATCGATCGGCAGACTCGGAGGGGTGGTGTTGGTACGTTTAGTCAAGTCTCCAGAGGGGCCAATGTTGTGAACTTGAGAGCGCTTGGGAGAAGGTGAACCTGGCTCCGCAATGGGGGGATGACTCGACGGGAGCTTTGGGGGATGAAACATAATGCAACCTTCTTTTACGCCCAATGAGCTCGCTGGAACAACACTTGACGATGCAAAGATGTCTGAAGTGCTGGCGTCGAGTATACCTACAAATGCACTGGGGGGTTAAATGAAGACGTCCAAAGAATTAAACCTTTGACTTACCCTCAGAGGTGGTCACTGAGTTGTCACTGAATTGATGAGCAGCTCGGACCACTGGCATCAGTAGATCAGTATTCTCGGCCTCGGAGTTGGAGTCAGGTACTATGTTGAAAACAGAAGCCCGGGAAAGCTTCCCTGCAGCCATGTTCACCACCTGCTTTTCGATGGTACGCTCCCGGGTCTTCCCCTTTTTGGAAGCAGTACACTTCTTGGCAATGGTTACCTTCTGCTTTTGGCTCATATCGCTCGCGGGAGAGTCACTGATCGACTCCTCATCTGCCTCCAAGCCACCTTTGACAGCGACTAACGGGCCCTCGATCTCCATGGAAAAATCTTCATCGTCATCGGTGGTAACTTTAGTAATGTCCCTAACCTTCGTCAATGGCTGTTGAGAGTCAGTCTTCCCGGGCTTTGAATGCTTGGCAGGACGTATTTTGACATCAGAAGACCCTTCGCTGGCGATCGTGATTGGATCTTTAACCATGCCCTCAGCAACCCTCTTGCGTTTGATGCGCGTTGCCGATGCAGAGGGTGGGAGGCGATGAGGTCCGGCATGGTCAATGGCTCCATCGACATACATGCGGGGAGCACGCGAGGCGAGGCTATCAGGAGGGGGCGCAGCACCGATGATGATGGGAGAGGCATTCTGAGAGAGTGCACCTGTAATGAACAGTAAGAGATCTAAGCACAGAGAGAGAAAGGCACTTACTTATGGCGTCTTTTCCATTCACTTTGACGAGTTTGAGCTCACCATCAGTGAGCGCCTGATTGAGTGTGCAACGCTCCGCCTTACTGAGATCAGTGATACCCTTTGTACGAGTATTTGAGTTTCGCAATTGGCCTGGCATCAACACCCCGTATGGCCAGCCTTCTAAGATCATACCCTGCGTAGCAAGAATGCTCCGAAGTTGTGTCCAAGGGAAGGTGCTACTCTTGAATTTGGTAGTGTCCCCCCCAATGGATTCTATGTCGTGAATTATTAGCTGTAATCATGACGAGTAGCAAATAGATACCCAGACTCACCGACAAGGTTTACAAAGCCAGCCTTGACGGACGCCAATTGCCCTACCTCCTTGGATTTGGGTAAACCTGTGGTGGGCTCCAGTGTGGCACGAGAGGAATCACGGATAGGCACAGCGTCATTGTCTTTTTGTTCGTCAATTTCAACATCTCCAAAGGCTTCCTGGACAATATCGAGCGAGATGCTGTTGCTATACGAAGATCAGAAAAACCATGTCTGAATGCAAGCGTCCAACTCACTATATGTGTGCTTTGAAATGACCAATAATGGTGTCATCATCCGCATGGCAACGCATCTCGAAGAACTGCAATTGGTCACTTAAGCTGCAAGAGCTAGTAACCAAGATACGAGCATACCCTTTTTGCCCCCATGGTCATATGCACAAACCCGAGAGAAATGTCTTCATTGACGGCATTGCCACACATGACAAGGGCTGCCTCAAATCCATGCTTTGCTGCCGCAGCATCAGTAAACTGAAAGACCCTCCACAGTGTTACACTTCTGTGACCATTCACAGCATCCACAGATGTGCCAGAGCCACAGTGCAACTGTGGGAAAATATTCCCAATGTAGCCAAATCATCACAGACCCACAGTACACCACAGCCACCACAGAACCACAGAATCACAGAACTT
>JBBPSU010000533.1:0-11424 GCA_038093755.1 Tylopilus microsporus | reverse complement strand
TAGGAAGCCAAGAGTATGTATCTTATTTTATACACTCATAGCTTAGGGCAAGGGTTAGTGGTTATCAGGTACCATCATGTTTAGTGCAAAACATGCAAACATTGGGACACTTATTTGAGCCACTGTAATCTAATTACCCCCAATTTTCCAGATTTTTCCAGATTTTTCCCATTGAGATATCAATGAATCTTCATCCATTGATACTATGTATATTGTTATCTTACTTAACTACACTAATCTTGTGGTTAGTGCTAATCCAAGGCTGCATAGTACTAAACACCTATTTATTGTATTGCTTAGAGTGCTGCCCAATTGCCACTCAAGCATAGCATTGAGCAGGTGAGGTGAACCACCTCCAACCAGTTCACTCTAGAATCAATTTGGTTCAAACTGAGTCAGTTGTTTTGGTGGACATAACCAAGGTTTCTATAAAGATGCATAGCCACAAACCTGTGCAAGCACAGCCATCATGGAAAAGAGCGGCAAAATCAGAGATGGAGATTCTGTGGATCTTGCAGGGGGAAGATGGATGCTTTTTATGGAATTTGGTAATTGCTTTTTCCATGTTAGCCAAATTAGCCAGTGGTTCCCATGTGCAATCTGTGTTGTCCCATCCTTTCCAGTGTATGAGGTATTGGAGTTGTCGTCCTTTCATTTGTGATGCCACTATTGAGTCAACTTCATATTCCTCATGCCCTTCTTCGGTGACAGTAATAGGGTCAGGTCAGGAGGGTTGGCTGTCCATCTAGAACTTCTCGATAGGGTTTTATGTGGGAAATGTTGACCATTGGATGAATATGAATGGATTTGGAAAGACACAATGTAACTGCATTTGGTAGGACCTTGGTAATGGTATAAGGTCTGATCCATTTTTGGATCAATTTCCATGTGGTATAGGGGAGTTTGAGATGTTCTGTGGAAAGCCAGACCTGATCTCCAATGAAATAGTCCAGAGCTTCACTTCATTTCTGCTCTGCGGAACATTTCATCCTTTTTTGAGTTGCCTCAAGAATATCTTTAATTTCTGCATGAGCTTTCCCAGCTTCTTTTCCAAATTCTCCAGTTGCTGATTTGGCATTTCCTTCAAAACCTAAACAGGGTGATAATTTCAGGTGATTGTGAAAGGAAAGGGATGGTGCCTGTAGCTGAGGTGAGGGTGTTATTATGCTGGAATTGGGCTAATTTGATCCATTCAGCCCATGTTTCCTGTTTTTTAGCCATGTAAGCATGAAGGTATTGTTCAAGATCTTGGTTGATCCTTTCAGTTTGCCCATTGGTTTGAGGGTGGTATGCTGTGGAGAGCCATTGCTCGATCCCTAGCAACTTGCAAATTTCAGAAGTAAAATCTGAAACAAACTGAGGTCCATGATCTGAAACTATAGTATGAGGGAGTCCATGAATGCACCAAACATTGTCCCTGAAGATTTGAGCTAAGTCTTTTGAAGAGGTGGTTTTGATGCAAGGTACAAAGACCACTTCTTTCAAGAATCTGTTCACAATAACACAAATGGAATCAAATGAAGATGAAAGGGGAAGTCCAGTAATGAAATCAACTGAGATGTCTTCCCATGGGTGTTTTGGAACAGGAAGTGGCATGAGTTTACCTACAGGTGCCTTTTGCTTACCCTTCATGAGGGTGCACATCTGGCAGGAATCTACATAAAGTTTTGCATCTTTTGTGATGCCAGGCCAGGTGAAATATCATGAAAGGAGATGGATTGTTCTTGCCTGACCAGAATGGCCAGCAATAGGGGAATCATGGCATAAGGTTAATAACCTTGTTTGTAAGGAGGGAGGGATGAAGATTTTTCCAGAATCATTTTTGAATATTTTTTCCTCATTATTAAAGGTAAAACCTTCTATGTCCCCTAAGATCTTCTGTGATTCAACAGTGAGTTCATCGTAAAAGAAGGAGGATAGTGAAATGTGATTGATGGTCCATGACCACATCACCATGATCTGGTCTTCTTGATAAAGTGTTGGTTCTTCCATTAGTTGTTCCTGGTTTGTAGCACATTGTATAATTGAACTCTTGAAGAAGTGCCATCAGGCTTGACGAGGTGATAGCATTTGTGGTTTGCACCAGTATTCAAGGTTTTTGTGATCGGTCCAGATCTCAAAAGAGGCTCTTCCTATAAGGTAATGACACCATTCTTTGAAAGCTTGAATGACTGCCAAGAGCTCTTTGTCATAGATCAGATAGTTTCGTTCTGCACTGTCAAAGCAATAAGAGATAAATGCAGTTGGTCTCCACAAACTGTCTTCTTCTTTTACCAATAATACTCCTTCAGTAGCTATGTCGCTAGCATCGGTTTCCACTCGCATTTCTTTTTCCTGATCAGGGTAAGCAAGTAATGGTGCCTTGGTAAAGCATTCTTTAAGACTGTTGAATGCCTTTTCTTGTTTTGGCCCCCATTCAAAGGGTGTGGCTTTTTTTGTCAGATTGTTCAGAGGTCTGGCAATGTCAGCAAAATTGGCAATGAAATGCCGATAATAATTGCAAAGACCAAGAAAACCTTGTACTTGTTTGAGCCTAGTTGGTGTTGGCCAGTCGAGGACACTGGCTACTTTGGATTTTTGCATTTCAACACCTTCTTTTGATATGACCATTCTGAGGAAGTCAACTTTCTTTTGTTTAAAGTGGCATTTCTCCGTGTTGTGAGAAGTTTGGTTAAATCCGTAAACGGATGAAATCCCTAGTATTAATTTATACATAATACATAATAGTATTGATAAGATGCTAATTGGGGCTAAGACAAGTCATGAGGGCCATAACATAGAAATCATTGTCGCATAGTCATTGGAGGACTTCTTTAATGATCCTTTGGTGTTCTTCTGTTGGCCTTCCTTTGGTGAAGATATTGCAATCATCCATAAAGATGATAATGACCATATACATGTCGTTGAAAACATTGTTCATCATCTGTTGAAATGTGGAAGGTGAGCTTGTCATTCCAAAGTACATTACCAATGGTTCGTAAGAACCAAGTGGAGTGATGAAGGCTCCTTTCCATTCATCTCCTTCCTTGATATGTATGTTGTTGTATCCCCATTGTAAATCCATGGTGGTGAAGAGGTCTGCACCTTTGAGTTGATCTATTAGTTGAGGGATTAGTGGTAAAGGGTAGGCATTTTTTATTGTTCTGTCATTGAGGTATCGGTAATCAATAACCACACACTTTTTTTACCATCTTTCTTGGGGATGAAGAATACTGGTGATGTTTGGAGCAATTTGGATGGTCAAATATACCCTTTCTTGAGTTCCTTTTTGATGAATATTCAGACTTCTTCCATATCAGTGTCAGATAGAGGGATGATGCGACCTTTTCTTGGTTCAAAGTCTTCTTTGAGATCGATGACATGATCCCATGGTTTTCTGATCGGCATTCATTCTGATTCATTCTGTGAAAAGACATCAAGGTAATTGTGATATTGGACAGGTACCTTTTCTTTGAGTCCTTTTTCAATTGCTCATTGGAACATTGAGGGTGGAAGTCGATCTTGTTGATGCACTTTGCATTGATTTGTGCATCTAGAGAATGTTAGTTCCTTTTTTATCCAATCGACTTCTGGATTGTGGCATTCGAGCCAATCATATCCTATGAAGAGTGAGTGTGTTCCTAGGATAGTTACATAGAAATCCGCATATTCCGAATGTCCTTGAATGTCAAATAAAACAGTTACTTGATGGGTAATGCTGCTGATAGCTTCTTCTGAGCCATCAGCATTTGTAACTATCATTGGATTAGCTAATTCTTGGAGGATGAGATTGTTACATTTGCAAAAATTTAAATCAATGAATGAGTTTGATGCACTTGAGTCGAGTAGGGCACTGATTTTTGCTGAATTCCATCCATTAGGGGTTCAGAATCTTATTCTGGTTTTTACTGTGAATTGTTGTGGGGTTGAAGGATTTGAAGACTGAGATGATATTTCTGTGGAGCAGTTAGTCATAGGGAAATTAAGCATGTCTTTGGATGCTGCACTTTCACTGAAAGACACCCTGAAAATAGAGTCTATTGTGCATACAGGAAAATCATTGTCAGTATATTCTTCTAGATCATGAACACCTTCATCATTCATGATCACTGGGCTTTTAAAGCCTCCTGTTGTTTAGCCTCTACTGCGATCCTATCTTGCCAGTAGGCTTCTGCTTCACTTATCACATTAGCAGCGTTGTGTGAAGTGTAACCAGCTCCTTCGGCTGCCTGTACCTGTCCTTATCCGAGATCTGAGGACCTCATGCTTGCCTTCTTCAGCTTCTTGCAATTTTGCGTGATGTGCCCTACTTCTCCACAGTTGTAGCAAGTACGGGTATCACTGGCATACTGCATCCCTATCTTCATTGGAGCTCTGTGACCAGGCTGTGTTCCCATAGCTGTGAATCATGGTGGGTTCTGATTTGTTTGGCCCTGAGGAGGACGGTATTGTCCTCGGTAAAGCTTTGGGGTTTGGGCCACCCTAGCCATGCCTCATTCTTCATGAATTCTTTCCAGAGTTTTTCCATAGCTGTCATAGTTTGTGTACAACCCATCATAGTCTTCTTTGATTTTGTAGTGGAGAGTGACCTGCTGATAAGTAGAAAACCTAACAGCAATTCTAAGCAGATGTATTGCTTCTCCTTCTGAGACCTTTGCTTCTCTTTTGAGAATATTGAACTTTTGAAGGAAGTCTAATGTTAGCATCGATCCTTGTTGCAGCATCTTTAGCTCTTGGTATGACTGGTACTTGAGGGTTTTGATCTGGATGAATTCTGTGATCTCTTTTTGAAGGCTCAACCACATGCCATTTCTCTGTAGACATCATGAGTGTTGTTGTCCAATTTATACTTCGCTGTTTCCTTGTCCAGGTATTTTTCCATGGTAAATTGGGCAAATGGTTCCACTTTTCCTTCTAATTGAAGTAGGACTGCTATGGCCCATACTTTGTCCGACTTCCAGGTCTGAGTTGAAACCCATAGACATATCTTTGTCCACCAGAGATGGAACTTCTTCTTGTCCCCGTCCCATTTACCTGGTTCTGCTATCTTTTTTACAGTTTCTTCTTCCTTCTTGGTACCTTCTTTCATGGTGTTGATTAATGCCACCTTGAGGTCATCCATATCAAATGTGTTTCTCATAGACATTGTTGCTTACTATCAAGTATCTTCCAACCTGATTCTGGACAATTCTTCTGATGTATCGTTTGGTAGAGTGAATATCGTTTCTCTGCGAATAGAATGTAGATCTTCTGAGGCAATATCTTGCACTGAAGTAGGTAGTCTTATCCAAGTGTAATGACCTAGACAGAGTCGTTGAGGGCAAGACAACAACAGCAAATACCACTGGCAGTGTTCAAGACCTTTTAAGGCTAGTCATCAAGCCTAAGTGAGTGAATAAGATGATTGAGGAGCAGTATCCTTAATTTGGACTCAAGTCTAGACACGAGAGGAGAACAAGTGGATAAGACTGAGGCTATCCATACTATACATGGGGTATTTATACCATAGACTATCTAACACAGACCAAGCTGTGAATTACTATGTATGTATGGGTAAGGCTGCGTACATAGCTATGTGCAGTCAAGGCTATGTAGACAGAAATGGTAAGGGAAAAGTGGAACAATAACAAGTCCAATGAAAAAGAAAGAAGAAATTATATGATCAGTGAGCCAATAGGATAATGTCAAGTCCAGGTCCTCCAGAGGTAAGTCCAATGAGGTCCGAAGTTATCTGAGGGGTTTCGGGGTTCTTTAGTGTAAGGTGGACCAGAGGTCCGACGAAGGTAAACAGAGGTGGGTACTTAGCGGGACTTGGCACAGGACTTGTGTGTCATGCCCTTGTTGTTCTTCGTGTCCCAGATTTTGGAGGAACAAAGGTTCCAGGTAAAGGAGATGTTATGACAGGTAGGTGACAGAGGAGAAGAACAGAGGAGAGTCAGAGTGGAGGAAACTTAGTTGATATTCGTACTGGAGAACTACATAGAGGATACATGGTTTATATAGTGAAGTCCAGTCGGAGTTCATACTGGAATATACAGATATATCAAGGATGCTATACTATGAGCATATGGAATGGAATAGAGAGCATATGATGTGGCAAAGGATGTGTAAGTTAAGAATGAAGGGTCGGAGGGAAGCTATGTATGAAGAATGGAAACTATACTATAAGAAGTGTAACAAAAGGTGAGTACGAACGGGAATGATGTCCGAGGCAGTGTGAACGAAGTCCAATGTGGAGGAGACAAGTCTGGGGCAGGATCTTAGTGGAATGATATGGGCATACCAGAGTACAGCGGAGTAAGCCGGAGATGGGATTGGAGGGGGACATTAGGGGTTAGGAGTGGATATGACAGATAATGAGAAAATGGGAGAAATCGTAACAGTTCTTGTACTTCAATACTCCCAATAAAGCAGGTTTACATAACCCATATTGTGTGTGAACTGAGTGACCCTTTGTGTAATATTCCCACACTTGACCCACCAGAGCTTACTTGCTACATCATTAGCAAAAGCCCTATTCATTTTTTTCCTAGCTAATCATTGTTAGGAGTATAACTTATCAACAAGACAAAACTATCTCATGCCCACTATCTCAGAAATTAGCTTACCCATCAAGCTTCCTTCACAGCCACACAGCACAGCCACACCCAGTTTCCCCTTTTAGCAAATAGGAAAACAACCTCTTGCAAACCAAGTTTGCCATCTGAAATCAGCACTTTTGATAGACAACCTCTATTGATTGTTGCTATTTCTCTGTCTAAGAATAGATAGAACCAACATAGCTAGGAAAGCCAACCCTATTCCTTGAGTTTGACTCAGGATAAGGAAGAACAACCAGAGTACCAATTGGTTAAGTTACTAACTTATTCATTAGCAAGATCTTTTCCTTTGTCTAGTATTTGATCTGATCATTAGAGTCGTCCTAGCATTAGCTTATAATCAGATTGGGTCTGGAGGATTGAATATAGTAGATTCACCTAGCATCTATTGATCTAATTACTAAGAAACAACAATGAGGCTAGAGCAAAGAGATACTTAGACCAACCCTGGCCTGGACTAGATTCAAGCAATGGTAAGATTGCATAGAACTAGCTTAGGGAAATACAAGTACAACTACAACCCTACTTATGTATAGGGTTGGTGTTATGATTTCTTCATTTTCTAACCATCCTATTGGCTCCTCAATCAAACAATTCCATTTCTTTTTCTTATTGTTTCTACCATCATTTCACTTTTCCTTTACTGTTTATATCTACATAGCCTTGACTGTGCATAGCTGCATATGCAGCCCTCCTCATCCATGCATGGTAATGCATAGCTTGGTCTGTGCTAGATAGCTCACAGTATAAATACCCATGTACATTACAATTACACCTCAGTCTTATCCATTTGTTCTTTTCTTGTCTTTTGACTTGAATCTGAATTAAGGGTACTGCTCCCTACTATCTCATCCACTCACTTCAGGTCTGACAATTGACCTTGAACACCTTGGCGAACACTGGTACCCGTTGTATATCAAATAGGTTTGGTGTACATTGTCTTGTCCTTGAGCATCACAACTCTGTCTAGGTTGTTACACTTGGATAAGACTACCTACTTGAGTGCAAGACATTGCCTCAAAAGATCTATAATTATATTCTTGCAAAGAAATGATATTCGCCCCCAAATGATACATCAGAAGAATTGCCCAGAATTAGGTTGGAAGATACTTGATAGTAAGCAATGATGTTGACAAGAGACACATTCAACATGGACGACCTAAAGGCAGCACTAATCAACACCATGAAAGAAGATACCAAAACAGAGGAAACTGTCAAGAAGATTGCCAATCCAGAAAAATGTGATGGCAACAAGAAAAAGTTCCATCTTTGGTGGACAAAGATATGTCTATGGGTTTCAGCCCAAACCTGGAGGTAAGGGCCACAGCAGTCCTACTCAGACTAGAAGGAAAGGCTGAAGCATTCGCCCAACTCACAATGGAGAAATTCTTGGACAAAGAAATCGAGAAATTCAAGAAAGACGACAATACTTGGGAATACTATGGAGACAAAGCATGGCCAAATTGGATGAAACTCCAAGAGACTATTATGGAGTTCTTCCAGATCAAAACCCTGGAATATCAGTCATACCAGGAGTTGAAAGCACTTCATCAAGAATTGATGCTCACGATGGACTTTCTTCAGAAGTTCGATATCCTCAAAAAAGAAGCAAAGGTTTCAGACGGGGAAGTGGCACACCTGCTCAAAATTGCTGTCCATTTCTCCACTTACCAACAGGTTGCTCTTCATGTTGAAATCAACGACAATGACTACTCTGCATTATACAACAACTATGAAAGCTATGGTCGAGTCCTAGAGAGAATCCATGAGGAACAAGGTGCAGCTAGGGCTGCACAAGCCCCAAAACTGTATCAAGCACAGTACTGCCCTCCCCAAGGCCAGACCAACTGAGACCAACCATGGTTCATGGCCATGGGAACACAGCCCAGTTGTGGAGCCCCAATGGAGATAGGAATGCAGTATGCCGGTGATACCTGTACATGCTACAACTGTGAAGAAGTAGGGCATATTGCCCAAAACTGCAAGAAGCCGAAGAAGCCGAATGTGAGGTCTTCAGATCTCGGACAAGAACAGGTACTGGCAGCAGAAGAAACCAGATATGCCTCACACAATGTGGCTTATGTAACAAATGAAGCCAAAGCCTATTGGTGAGATAGGATCGCAGTAGAAGCCAAACAACAGGAGGCTTTAAAAGCCCAGCGATCATGAATGATGAAGGTATTCATGATCTAGAAAAGTATACTGACGATGATTTCCCTGTATGCACATTAGACTCTATTTTCAGGACATCTTTCAGTGAAAGCATGGCGTCCAAAGATGTGCTTAATTCCCCTATGACTAATTGCTCTACAGAAATCTTGTCACAATCCTTCAACCCAGCAACCCCACAACAATTCACAGTAAAAACAAGAATATGATTTCAAATTATTGATTTGAACTTTTGCAAATGTAACAACTCATCCTCTGAGAACTGGCTAACCCAACGATAGTTACAAATGCTAATGGTTCGAAAGGAGCTATTGGTAACATCACTCATCAAGTAACAATTCTACTTGACATCCAAGGACATTTAGAATATGCAGACTTCTATGTCACAATCCTAGGAACACACTTGCTATTCATAGGATATGATTGGCTCAAATGCCATAACCCAGAAATCGATTGGATCAAAAAAGAACTAACATTTTCTAGATATACAAGTCAATGTAAAGTTCACCAACAAGATCGACTCCTATCTTCTATGTTCCAATGAGCTATCAAAGAAGGACTCAAGGAAAAAGTACCCATTCAATATCATAATTACCTTGACGTCTTTTCATAGAACAAATCAGAAAGAATGCCAATTAGAAAACCATGGGATCATGCCATTGATCTTAAAAAAGACTTTGAACCAAGAAAAGAACGAGTTATTCCCTTATCTGACACAGATATGGAAGAAATCCAAACATTCATTGAGAAAGAACTCAAGAAGGGCTATATCCAACCATCTAAATCTCCTCAAACGTCACCAGTGTTCTTTATTTCCAAAGAAAGATGGAAAAAAGCAAATGGTCATTGACTACTGCTATCTCAATGATGGGACCATTAAAAACACTTACCCATTACCATTAATCCCTCAATTAATAGATCAACACAAAGGCACAGATCTTTTCACCACTATGGATCTACAATGGGGATATAACAACATACATATCAAAGGAGATGAATGGAAAGGAGCCTTCATCACTCCTCTTGGATCCTACAAACCACTGGTAATGTATTTCGGAATGATGAACTCACCTTCTACATTCCAACAGATGATGAATGACATCTTTAATGACATGTACAGCATGGTCATCATCTTCATGAATGACTGCAATATCTTCACCAAGGGAAGACCGACAGAAGAACACAGGAAAATCATCAAGAAAGTCCTCCAATGACTGCACAACAACAACCTATATGTCAAACCTGAGAAATGTCACTTCGAACAAAAGAAGGTTGACTTCCTCGGAATGGTCATATCGAAAGAAGGCATAGAAATGCAAAAATCAAAAGTAGCCAGAGTCCTCAACTGGCCAACACCAACTAGACTCAAACAAGTACAAGGTTTCCTTTGTCTTTGTAATTACTATCAATGTTTCATTGCAAACATTGCTAACATTGCTAGACCATTAAATAACTTAACAAAAAAGGATGCACCCTTCATATGGGGACCTAAACAAGAAAAGGCATTCAATGATCTCAAAGAATGCTTTACTAAGGCATTGCTTCTCACATACCCTGATCAAGAAAAAGAAATATGAGTAGAAACTGATGCAAGTGATACAGCTACTGGCAGCATATTGTTGATAAAAGGAGAAGACAGTTTGTAGAGACCAACTGCATTTATCTCTCACTCCTTTGGTAGTGCAGAATGAAACTATCTGATTTATGACAAGGAACTCTTGGCAGTCATTCGAGCTCTAAAAGAATGGTGCCACTACCTCATTGGTAGGACTTCCTTTGAAATCTGAACAGATCACAAAAATCTAGAATATTGGCACAAACCACAAACATTATCACCTAGACAGGCTAGATGGCATGCACTCCTTCAAGAATTCAACTACACAATGTGCTATAAACTGGGGACAACTAATGGAAGGGCTGACGCTTTATTGCAAAGACCTGATCATGGTGATGCAGTGGTTGATCACAACACTAACATCACCATTTTCCCAGAAATTCTCAAAACAAACCATATCTCATTATCCTCCTCCTTTTATGAAGAACTAACCATTGAATCACAGAAGATCTCAGAGGACATAGAAGGCTTCACCTTCAATGATGAGGAAAAAATATTCAAAAATGATTCCAGAAAAGTTTTTGTTCCCCCTTCCTTATGAACAAGGCTATTAACCTTGTGTCATGATTCTCCTATCACTGGCCATCCTGGTCAGGCAAGAACAATTCATCTTCTCTCACAATATTTCACCTGGCCTGGTATCATAAAAGATGCAAAACTTTATGTAGACTCCTGTCAGACATGCGCCCTCACAAAGGATAAGCAAAAGGCACCTGCAGGAAAACTCATCCCACTCCCCAACCTGAAACATTCATGGGAAGATACATATCTCAGTCAATTTTATTACTGGGCTTCCTCTTTTATCATCTTATGATTCTATTTGTGTCATCATGGACAGGTTCTCAAAAGAAGTAGTTTTTGTACCTTGCATCAAAACCACATCCTCAAAGGACTTAGCTAGAATATTCAGAGACAATGTTTGGTGCATTCATGGACCTCCCTTCACTATAGTTTCAGATTGCAGACCCCAGTTCATTTCAGATTTCACTTCCAAACTTTGCAGATTATTAGGGATTGAGCAATAGCTCTCTATAGCATACCATCCTCAAACTGATGGGCAAA